>OX419599.1:10863951-11020706 GCA_948473455.1 Teleiodes luculella
TAAAACCCTGAAACGGTAAAAGTGTTACCGCTTGGCTACTATTAGTCCGATCAATAAACTAATGTAGAGAACTAACGCACAGGCCTCGTTCACGGAGACGCATGGCATCGCGCGTCTCCGTGAACGAGGCCTTAGGCTTCCCACAAATGGTACTGACCCGTTGTGCGCGACCCTCCTGGGCGAGGGTTTCTCCAGCTCCAGGTCGTACGGCGTCCCGTGAGACAGCTCCTATGGAGGCGGTTAGTGGTACTGACCCGTTGTGCGCGACCCTCCTGGGCGAGGGTTTCTCCAGCTCCAGGTCGTACGGCGTCCCGTGAGACAGCTCCTATGGAGGCGGTTAGTGGTACTGACCCGTTGTGCGCGACCCTCCTGGGCGAGGGTTTCTCCCGCTCCAGGTCGTACGGCGTCCCGTGAGACAGCTCCTATGGAGGCGGTTAGTGGTACTGACCCGTTGTGCGCGACCCTCCTGGGCGAGGGTTTCTCCCGCTCCAGCTGGCCGGCGCCCAGCAGCTCCAGGTCGTACGGCGTCCCGTGAGACAGCTCCTATGGAGGCGGTTAGTGGTACTGACCCGTTGTGCGCGACCCTCCTGGGCGAGGGTTTCTCCAGCTCCAGGTCGTACGGCGTCCCGTGAGACAGCTCCTATGGAGGCGGTTAGTGGTACTGACCCGTTGTGCGCGACCCTCCTGGGCGAGGGTTTCTCCCGCTCCAGGTCGTACGGCGTCCCGTGAGACAGCTCCTATGGAGGCGGTTAGTGGTACTGACCCGTTGTGCGCGACCCTCCTGGGCGAGGGTTTCTCCCGCTCCAGCTGGCCGGCGCCCAGCAGCTCCAGGTCGTACGGCGTCCCGTGAGACAGCTCCTATGGAGGCGGTTAGTGGTACTGACCCGTTGTGCGCGACCCTCCTGGGCGAGGGTTTCTCCCGCTCCAGGTCGTACGGCGTCCCGTGAGACAGCTCCTATGGAGGCGGTTAGTGGTACTGACCCGTTGTGCGCGACCCTCCTGCGCGAGGGTTTCTCCCGCTCCAGCTGGCCGGCGCCCAGCAGCTCCAGGTCGTACGGCGTCCCGTGAGACAGCTCCTATGGTATGGAGGCGGTTAGTGGTACTGACCCGTTGTGCGCGACCCTCCTGGGCGAGGGTTTCTCCCGCTCCAGGTCGTACGGCGTCCCGTGAGACAGCTCCTATGGAGGCGGTTAGTGGTACTGACCCGTTGTGCGCGACCCTCCTGGGCGAGGGTTTCTCCCGCTCCAGCTGGCCGGCGCCCAGCAGCTCCAGGTCGTACGGCGTCCCGTGAGACAGCTCCTATGGAGGCGGTTAGTGGTACTGACCCGTTGTGCGCGACCCTCCTGGGCGAGGGTTTCTCCCGCTCCAGGTCGTACGGCGTCCCGTGAGACAGCTCCTATGGAGGCGGTTAGTGGTACTGACCCGTTGTGCGCGACCCTCCTGGGCGAGGGTTTCTCCCGCTCCAGGTCGTACGGCGTCCCGTGAGACAGCTCCTATGGAGGCGGTTAGTGGTACTGACCCGTTGTGCGCGACCCTCCTGGGCGAGGGTTTCTCCCGCTCCAGCTGGCCGGCGCCCAGCAGCTCCAGGTCGTACGGCGTCCCGTGAGACAGCTCCTATGGAGGCGGTTAGTGGTACTGACCCGTTGTGCGCGACCCTCCTGGGCGAGGGTTTCTCCCGCTCCAGCTGGCCGGCGCCCAGCAGCTCCAGGTCGTACGGCGTCCCGTGAGACAGCTCCTATGGAGGCGGTTAGTGGTACTGACCCGTTGTGCGCGACCCTCCTGGGCGAGGGTTTCTCCCGCTCCAGGTCGTACGGCGTCCCGTGAGACAGCTCCTATGGAGGCGGTTAGTGGTACTGACCCGTTGTGCGCGACCCTCCTGGGCGAGGGTTTCTCCCGCTCCAGCTGGCCGGCGCCCAGCAGCTCCAGGTCGTACGGCGTCCCGTGAGACAGCTCCTATGGTATGGAGGCGGTTAGTGGTACTGACCCGTTGTGCGCGACCCTCCTGGGCGAGGGTTTCTCCCGCTCCAGGTCGTACGGCGTCCCGTGAGACAGCTCCTATGGAGGCGGTTAGTGGTACTGACCCGTTGTGCGCGACCCTCCTGGGCGAGGGTTTCTCCCGCTCCAGCTGGCCGGCGCCCAGCAGCTCCAGGTCGTACGGCGTCCCGTGAGACAGCTCCTATGGAGGCGGTTAGTGGTACTGACCCGTTGTGCGCGACCCTCCTGGGCGAGGGTTTCTCCCGCTCCAGGTCGTACGGCGTCCCGTGAGACAGCTCCTATGGAGGCGGTTAGTGGTACTGACCCGTTGTGCGCGACCCTCCTGGGCGAGGGTTTCTCCCGCTCCAGGTCGTACGGCGTCCCGTGAGACAGCTCCTATGGAGGCGGTTAGTGGTACTGACCCGTTGTGCGCGACCCTCCTGGGCGAGGGTTTCTCCCGCTCCAGCTGGCCGGCGCCCAGCAGCTCCAGGTCGTACGGCGTCCCGTGAGACAGCTCCTATGGTATGGAGGCGGTTAGTGGTACTGACCCGTTGTGCGCGACCCTCCTGGGCGAGGGTTTCTCCCGCTCCAGGTCGTACGGCGTCCCGTGAGACAGCTCCTATGGAGGCGGTTAGTGGTACTGACCCGTTGTGCGCGACCCTCCTGGGCGAGGGTTTCTCCCGCTCCAGCTGGCCGGCGCCCAGCAGCTCCAGGTCGTACGGCGTCCCGTGAGACAGCTCCTATGGTATGGAGGCGGTTAGTGGTACTGACCCGTTGTGCGCGACCCTCCTGGGCGAGGGTTTCTCCCGCTCCAGGTCGTACGGCGTCCCGTGAGACAGCTCCTATGGAGGCGGTTAGTGGTACTGACCCGTTGTGCGCGACCCTCCTGGGCGAGGGTTTCTCCCGCTCCAGCTGGCCGGCGCCCAGCAGCTCCAGGTCGTACGGCGTCCCGTGAGACAGCTCCTATGGAGGCGGTTAGTGGTACTGACCCGTTGTGCGCGACCCTCCTGGGCGAGGGTTTCTCCCGCTCCAGGTCGTACGGCGTCCCGTGAGACAGCTCCTATGGAGGCGGTTAGTGGTACTGACCCGTTGTGCGCGACCCTCCTGGGCGAGGGTTTCTCCCGCTCCAGGTCGTACGGCGTCCCGTGAGACAGCTCCTATGGAGGCGGTTAGTGGTACTGACCCGTTGTGCGCGACCCTCCTGGGCGAGGGTTTCTCCCGCTCCAGCTGGCCGGCGCCCAGCAGCTCCAGGTCGTACGGCGTCCCGTGAGACAGCTCCTATGGAGGCGGTTAGTGGTACTGACCCGTTGTGCGCGACCCTCCTGGGCGAGGGTTTCTCCCGCTCCAGCTGGCCGGCGCCCAGCAGCTCCAGGTCGTACGGCGTCCCGTGAGACAGCTCCTATGGAGGCGGTTAGTGGTACTGACCCGTTGTGCGCGACCCTCCTGGGCGAGGGTTTCTCCCGCTCCAGCTGGCCGGCGCCCAGCAGCTCCAGGTCGTACGGCGTCCCGTGAGACAGCTCCTATGGTATGGAGGCGGTTAGTGGTACTGACCCGTTGTGCGCGACCCTCCTGGGCGAGGGTTTCTCCCGCTCCAGCTGGCCGGCTCCCAGCAGCTCCAGGTCGTACGGCGTCCCGTGAGACAGCTCCTCGCTCACGTAGTACTCCCACACGTGCAGGGCGGACACTGACGATACCGGCCGCAACACCTGCACCAACAGAGTATTATCAGACCTCCGTCACTCCATGTACTTGCGCGCTATAACTACCTACCGCCCGGCCGAGCGGTCTCGGGCCGACCCAGGACCCAATTCCCCATTCCCTAAACGTGTTAGTAGAGTGGCGCAATACGCGAGAGAGAGAGATGCAGCAACTTCGTCTTTTGCGCCATGCGATCTGAATTTCACTTTATTATAACGGAGCTAGGGTTGCAATTTATATGAATTATGTCGCCTAGTGCAGCTTCTGAAGAGACTGCTATTTGGTATTATGGCATGCAAGGCACCTCACGCACGCAAGGCACGAGGTGTCATTCGCATCGTATTTTCCATTTCTTTTTGACGTGACAACGTCTTATAATTCGATGGAGCCGGCTGCACACACGAAAAAACATGAGGCAATGCGGCGTTACCGCGCGGCTGAGGCGTTCCATTTTTTTATTTTTTTATTTATAATAATTCACAAACAATTATTAAATTGTGTTTGAATCATACATTATTTTTAAAGCTTGAAGTGCAAGCGAGAGCGCGGAACGACCGACAAAGAGGCACAATCGTTGTCACGTTCAACTATCGTCAGTAAACCGACTTTACAGACAATCGCTTTTTTTTTTCTAAATTCGAATGTTTAATTTGGGAATTCATTCGTCATGTTATTTCGTCCATTTCATTATTCACTTTTTCCCCGAACCTTAGTCTGAAAGGTCACAATCTAAGTTTAATTTATAATTTTATAAAGTCAACCCTGTGTAAATGTGTTCCAAATAAATCAGTAAAAGTTTTGTGAAGACGATGTTTATTTCCAAAGTTCCGCGCAAGCCGATTTCCTCCACCACCATCAGCCAAGCTCCTCACCTTCATGATTGTCTGCCCCCGCTGGCTCGCCTGGACTCGCGGTGAGCCGCGGGTGCAACAAATGTTAAATAACTAGCTGTTAGTTGCAGGGGAATGCGTGCGGCCTAAGTGAGGGCCAATTAACGCGACAAAAGAGAAACCTGTGTCCAGCAGCTAATATACGTAATATAAAATACCCTTCAGGTTACAATTACCCTTCAGGTAACAGTGCCCGTACCCGCTGGCGGGGGCGCGGCCAGAACCAAAATTGATAATCAGAGACGGGGCGTCGTCTCCTTCACGATGTTTTTCAGTATCAACGCGCTAGGCCGAGGTCCGAGGCTCCCTCGAGCCGCCCCTAAACGCGTTGGTACACGACTTTTTTGGGGTATAGCCTTCCGCTCCCCCGCAAGTCCGGTGAAGCTTGATTGGTAGATAGATAGATGAAACGTTTATTCAAGAGTAACAGTATAAACACAACGAAATAATACAGTTTTTACAATAATAACAGGTTACAATATGTACCGCACCCCAAAATAGGCGCTGATATTCTGTTAGTGCCCGTAATAAGTCGTACCTTTTAGCTAGCCAGATAGGTCGTACCTTTTCGACACAAGCATAAGTCAATTTAAAAAAAGCAGCTAATGATGATGATGTCTCTATTACTTACCGGGTTGTCAAGGTCGGGTGTGTAAAGGAAGTTGTAGAATAGCGGCGTCTTCTGGTGGTGTCGGTCGATGTGGTCGAACAGCGCGTGGCCCAGCGCCGGCGCGCGAGGCAGGCTGCCGCAGCCCCCGCCCGCCATCTCCTCCTCCGACCCCAGCCCTGTCTCCACACCCTGGATGGAGAAAAGTATTCATATTAAACCCTTACAAGGCAGTGGCCACTATCACAAATTACGTATAGCGGCTTCGCTCGGCGCGCCTAGACAGATGGTCCACTCGGAACTAAGCGCCATATTCTTACGCACACATTGATCATTGCGTTTACAGGCCGTGTTCGGACCATGCTCGGACCACGTGCAGTCGTCGCTCTCGCGATTATTAACAACGTATTGAAGTTCGATGTGCTAAAAATATGGATAAGCGTTCTTATTACTGTTGTAGTGTATTTGGCTGTTTAAACACAACAAAAAATTGACGATTACACGTTTTTCAAGGAGTTTAGAATTTCAAGGACGGCGGGAGTGGACTTTCTGGAAACTTTTTATTTTGTAGCACTATGTTACCACCTCAATTTTAACCTTATACCTACAACATAAAGTCGAAAACGAATGCATTTTGTAAAGTTGTTTTGCCTTATAAAGGGTTAACGCTTTCACTGCAAACAAAAAGGTGCATGTTCTTTTTGAGAGCGTTCAAAACAAACATTGGTTTTCACTAACAGTCAAATTGGGCTCATAAAAGTAGGCAGAAACTAGGCAGTTTAAAAAAAGTCTGAAGGTTATTAGCAAACAAAACTTTTACCAAATCTCATCTAAATTCTTTAGGCATCAACTTAAGCGATTCTAAGTTTAGTACAAACGACTGAAAGAGTGCATACGAAATATACAATTAGAGGAATACAATACAATATAAAGCCCGACCAAAGAAATAAGAAACCTCGCCATATTGCGGAATTTCAATGGAACTAATTTTATAAGGGAAATCGTTGCCATATTCGTAAAAATATACACGTGGCGCCCCCAGAGCAGATTTATAACCCCCGACGAAAAAGAGGGGTGTTATAAGTTTGACGTGTGTGTCTGTCTGTCTGTCTGTCTGTGGCATCGTAGCTCCTAAACGGATGGGCCGATTTTGATCTAGTTTTTTTTGTTTGCAAAGTGTCTTTATCGAGAGTGTTCTTAGCTATGATCCAAGAAAATATCTTCAGCCATTTGAAGATTATCAGCTCTTTTCTAGTTGTTGAAAGGATCAACTAACAGTTGTGTGTCGGGGGTTATTAAATTATTAATTTAGTGTTATTATTTCTTTGATAAGGCATTCATTACAGACCAGTCTAGTAGTGTCAGCTCTCCTATCGTCCGCCGCGGCGATGCCTAGCTCCGCCCGCTGCGCTTCGCTGTCCAGTAGGAAGGTGCGGAACCGACACGACACCGAATGATACGCGATGAACCGCAAGTAGTACTCGTTGAACTCGAACGATAGAGGGAACTGCTTCTGGAGCTGGAGACAAATATCAATGTATTAGTTAACAAAATACAAATAAATATTACTAAAGTGGCTTTCATTTTGGCCTACTATCATCAAAAAACATAATTGTAGAGTGCGTGAGTGGGAGCCTAAGCGATTTCTTCAGAAACTTATTCAGGGTGCTTGCTTAGGGATAAAACATACTAAAAGTCTTGACGTCTAGGAGGTGGGCCGGGGGGAGGAGGGAGGGTCAAAGGTCTCATTTTTCAGTTTTTCGCCAATATTACAGAAATGGTGCGTTGTAGCAAAATATGATCTAAGATGAAATGAAAGATTATAAAATTCTCTATAACTTTTGTTCTACGTACGTACTATCCAGCCTCAAACAAAAAGAAGCATTCTTTGTGGGAATATTCCTGGAAACGGCACATCTCTAGGCGTTATCATCATCATCATCTCAGCCTGTAGACGTCCACTGCTGGATAAAGGCCTCCCCTAAAGATCTCCACGACGATCGATCCTGCTTGGCCCGCATCCAGCGGCTTCCCGCGACCCTCACCAGATCGTCGGTCCACCTCGTGGGGGGCCGGCCCACACTACGTCTTCCGGCACGCACTACACATGTCCAGTCGTAGGTTGTTAATAAAATTGATGTGTTCTATCTCCCTCCGTGTTACCTGATGCACGGCGTCCAGGAACATAAGGAAGGTGGGTGTGAACCCCTGCTGCGGGTCGGGGGTGATGTTGGAGCGCGTCGCGAACTTGTGCCCTAGGGCCAGCCACTCCTTCTCCACGATGATGCGGAAACCTTCCAGCGTGCGGTAGTAAGGCTCCAGGCAGATCTGGGCTAGGGACGATATCTGGAAAAGTACCACAGATTGACAAAATCACTTTAAAAAACTTTTCGTAGTAAAACCATGGACCAATATACTCGAAAGGACTGTCAATGTCCTACAAAGAAACGTGCTTCGGAAAAAGCTCTAATCCCGTATTAAAACTAGATGGCGCCCAGCTCCTAATTACAGGATTACAGGAGCACGCATTGTAGTAGGAGAATTGACAGTCCTCTCGAGTATATTGGTCCATGGTAAAACGATAGTCTCCGTAGAGGTCGAAAATAAAAATCATCAAGGAAATGAATGTAACAGTAAAGTAAGACACAGATAACGAAATATTTTTTTTTTTTTTTTATTTATTTAGGTAACAAACAGTCATATACATAGCTTATTAACAAAACTAATACAATTCTAAAGACCTAATAGTACCCTGAAAGTTAATTTGACAGGTTTTAAATTTACCTTTAACATACGCAATTTAATATAAAACGTAAAACAAATGATGTTGATCTATTCAGAATCCAATTGTTTCTTGAATTTAGCCAGGTGTCTCTCAAAAATGTTTACATGACAGAAATGTTCATTATAAGTTGCACAGCTACGCCTTACATAACTATTGCCAACATAACATGCAGCGCTCCTTTTGATGCTGAATAAAGGTTTTTTACGACAACCACGTTCGATCCCACGCGGTACCCGAATGTTAATTTTGCTTAACAAATTTGGTGCATCTACATAGCCATTTAGTAATTTATATAAAAACAAAACATCAGCTCGATCACGACGAGACTCCAAGGATGCAAACTTGTAATGATCTAAACAAGAAGAATAGTCACAGTAAGGCTGACCGGTTCTATAGCTAAGAGCCTTGCCGAACTTCTTCTGAAGACGTTTTAGTTTTTAATTTAGTTACGACTGTTGATATTCTACTAATTACACCCAAAATAGAGTTTGAATATTTTCGGTCGGTTGCCTTTGCTTTTATTTTATTTTACAAAAGTAATTAATTACGCCCAACACTGGATACACCTCGCGACTTGCGAGCCGAGTCGTTTAAGAAAAGGTTCGAGGCTTTTCGTCGCAACTGAGTCGTTGAGTCTTTTTAAAGTGACTCGAGTCTAAAAGAGTCACTTACAAAAAAATGATTCAAGGCTCAGGGTTTGCACGACTAGTTTGAGTCGTAAACCTTTGAGTTGAGGCGAGTCTGCGTTAAAGGACTTAAAAGCCTAGAGCTGTGACATCTCTACTATTTACTTGTGCCATCTGTTGAGACGTTTTTTAAGTTTTTTTTTCTTAATTAAAGAAAGAAAGAAAGAAAGAAAGCTCATTTATTCATCCTGCTGTGACGGAACACATACTAAAATGTGGACACAAACTTAATTATGTAATTACACTATAGTATGCCCTCCACAACAGTGAAAGGGTCACGACAGCATTATGTCTACCTCATGAGAGATAGACGCTGTTTTTCAGTCGAGCCAATTCGTCAACCAGATCCCAAGAGAAGGGGTCACCTAGATGGCGAGTTAATTAGCTACTGGAAAGCTTCCCACTGTAACGAGGAGTCTTGCATGTCACCTCGTTCTCACTTTGTTCTTACCTCATTTCTCATCTCATTTACCATTTCCTTCTTTAAATTTGAATATTTAATTTTGGAATTCATTCAAAATCATCCGTCAATCATCCATTTTTTATTATTCATTCCTTCTTCACTTTAGGCCACCAACTACGTAGCCATACTCCACAAATGTACCTAATCTTAATTATTTTCTAAAGTGTGTTACTGTGAAATTGTGAATAAGCCTAAATCTATGTGACTTCAGTTTCTTTTATTATTTGTGCTATTCGACGCGTATCCGTCTACTACCTTAGGAGTTCACGCCGCAGGCTCGCCCAAGAGCAAGGCGAGCCGCGGGCGTAACAACACTATAGTATGCAATAGGGCACAACAGTGAAAGGGTCACGACTCAGCATTATGTCTACCTCATGAGAGATAGACGCTGTTTTTCAGTCGAGCCCATTCGTCAACCAGATCCCTAGAGAAGGGGTCACAAGTTAATAAGCTACTGGAAAACTTCCCACTATACCTGTG
Organism: Teleiodes luculella; assembly: GCA_948473455.1. Classification (NCBI taxonomy): domain Eukaryota; kingdom Metazoa; phylum Arthropoda; class Insecta; order Lepidoptera; family Gelechiidae; genus Teleiodes; species Teleiodes luculella. The sequence goes on from OX419599.1 coordinate 10,873,535, forward strand.
CGGTGGCATCCCAGCCGTCCTCCAGCGACAGCAGCACGGACGACCCCTGCAGGTCCAGCAGGTCCACCACGGCCCCCGACAGCTGGAACAGCTGCCTCAGCTGCCACAACCACCCGGACTCCTCGATCAACCTGCAACCATTACATGAAACAATGTACTTGGCAGTGCCCACTATATTGCCACTTTAATTTTAACGTTTTACCCTGAACGTGCCTCAAAATAAAGTCAAAAACGAATGCATTTTATAAAGTTGGTTTGCCTTCTAAAGGCTTAATATATTTCTTTACTATGATGGATGATGATGTATGATGCTGATAATGATAATGATGGATGAGATGTATGATGATGATGATGATGGATGAGATGTATGCTGCTGATAATGGCGAATGAGATGTATGATGCTGATAATGGCGAATGAAATGTATGATGCTGATAATGGCGAATGAGATGTATGATGCTGATGATGATGTGTGATGATGATGGATGATATGTATGCTGCTGATAATGACGGATGAGATGTATGATGCTGACAATGACGATGATGACGTATGCTGACGTTACCTGAGGAAGCCCGGCTCGTGCGGCGCGGGCGTGGCGGAGGGCACGGCGGCCCGCATGAGCTTCTTGAAGGCGTGCTTGGTCTGGCGCGAGTCGGGGTACTCCACCGGGACCACCTCCACGCCCCCCGCGCTCACCGCCCCCGACCCCTTCTCCGATGATGACGTATGCTGATGTTACCTGAGGAAGCCCGGCTCGTGCGGCGCGGGCGTGGCGGAGGGCACGGCGGCCCGCATGAGCTTCTTGAAGGCGTGCTTGGTCTGGCGCGAGTCGGGGTACTCCACCGGGACCACCTCCACGCCCCCCGCGCTCACCGCCCCCGACCCCTTCTCCGATGATGACGTATGCGGACGTTACCTGAGGAAGCCCGGCTCGTGCGGCGCGGGCGTGGCGGAGGGCACGGCGGCCCGCATGAGCTTCTTGAAGGCGTGCTTGGTCTGGCGCGAGTCGGGGTACTCCACCGGGACCACCTCCACGCCCCCCGCGCTCACCGCCCCCGACCCCTTCTCCGATGATGACGTATGCGGACGTTACCTGAGGAAGCCCGGCTCGTGCGGCGCGGGCGTGGCGGAGGGCACGGCGGCCCGCATGAGCTTCTTGAAGGCGTGCTTGGTCTGGCGCGAGTCGGGGTACTCCACCGGGACCACCTCCACGCCCCCCGCGCTCACCGCCCCCGACCCCTTCTCCGATGATGACGTATGCTGATGTTACCTGAGGAAGCCCGGCTCGTGCGGCGCGGGCGTGGCGGAGGGCACGGCGGCCCGCATGAGCTTCTTGAAGGCGTGCTTGGTCTGGCGCGAGTCGGGGTACTCCACCGGGACCACCTCCACGCCCCCCGCGCTCACCGCCCCCGACCCCTTCTCCGATGATGACGTATGCGGACGTTACCTGAGGAAGCCCGGCTCGTGCGGCGCGGGCGTGGCGGAGGGCACGGCGGCCCGCATGAGCTTCTTGAAGGCGTGCTTGGTCTGGCGCGAGTCGGGGTACTCCACCGGGACCACCTCCACGCCCCCCGCGCTCACCGCCCCCGACCCCTTCTCCGATGATGACGTATGCTGATGTTACCTGAGGAAGCCCGGCTCGTGCGGCGCGGGCGTGGCGGAGGGCACGGCGGCCCGCATGAGCTTCTTGAAGGCGTGCTTGGTCTGGCGCGAGTCGGGGTACTCCACCGGGACCACCTCCACGCCCCCCGCGCTCACCGCCCCCGACCCCTTCTCCGATGATGACGTATGCGGACGTTACCTGAGGAAGCCCGGCTCGTGCGGCGCGGGCGTGGCGGAGGGCACGGCGGCCCGCATGAGCTTCTTGAAGGCGTGCTTGGTCTGGCGCGAGTCGGGGTACTCCACCGGGACCACCTCCACGCCCCCCGCGCTCACCGCCCCCGACCCCTTCTCCGATGATGACGTATGCTGATGTTACCTGAGGAAGCCCGGCTCGTGCGGCGCGGGCGTGGCGGAGGGCACGGCGGCCCGCATGAGCTTCTTGAAGGCGTGCTTGGTCTGGCGCGAGTCGGGGTACTCCACCGGGACCACCTCCACGCCCCCCGCGCTCACCGCCCCCGACCCCTTCTCCGATGATGACGTATGCTGATGTTACCTGAGGAAGCCCGGCTCGTGCGGCGCGGGCGTGGCGGAGGGCACGGCGGCCCGCATGAGCTTCTTGAAGGCGTGCTTGGTCTGGCGCGAGTCGGGGTACTCCACCGGGACCACCTCCACGCCCCCCGCGCTCACCGCCCCCGACCCCTTCTCCGATGATGACGTATGCGGACGTTACCTGAGGAAGCCCGGCTCGTGCGGCGCGGGCGTGGCGGAGGGCACGGCGGCCCGCATGAGCTTCTTGAAGGCGTGCTTGGTCTGGCGCGAGTCGGGGTACTCCACCGGGACCACCTCCACGCCCCCCGCGCTCACCGCCCCCGACCCCTTCTCCGATGATGACGTATGCTGATGTTACCTGAGGAAGCCCGGCTCGTGCGGCGCGGGCGTGGCGGAGGGCACGGCGGCCCGCATGAGCTTCTTGAAGGCGTGCTTGGTCTGGCGCGAGTCGGGGTACTCCACCGGGACCACCTCCACGCCCCCCGCGCTCACCGCCCCGACCCCTTCTCCGCCAGGATCAATCATGATGATGGATGAGATGTATGATGCTGATGATGATGTGTAATGATGATGACGGATGAGATGTATGATGCTGATAGTTATGTGTAATGATGATGACGGATGAGATGTATGATGCTGATAATGATGATGATGTATGATGATGGATTATGATGATGATGATGGATGCGATGTATAATGCTTATGATGATGTGTAATGATGATGGATGAGATGTATGCCGCTGATAATGATGAATGAGATGTATGATGCTGATAATGGCGAATGATATGTATGCTGCTGATGATGATGTATGATGCTGATGATGATGACGTATGCTGACGTTACCTGAGGAAGCCCGGCTCGTGCGGCGCGGGCGTGGCGGAGGGCACGGCGGCCCGCATGAGCTTCTTGAAGGCGTGCTTGGTCTGGCGCGAGTCGGGGTACTCCACCGGGACCACCTCCACGCCCCCCGCGCTCACCGCCCCCGACCCCTTCTCCGATGATGACGTATGCTGACGTTACCTGAGGAAGCCCGGCTCGTGCGGCGCGGGCGTGGCGGAGGGCACGGCGGCCCGCATGAGCTTCTTGAAGGCGTGCTTGGTCTGGCGCGAGTCGGGGTACTCCACCGGGACCACCTCCACGCCCCCCGCGCTCACCGCCCCCGACCCCTTCTCCGATGATGACGTATGCCGACGTTACCTGAGGAAGCCCGGCTCGTGCGGCGCGGGCGTGGCGGAGGGCACGGCGGCCCGCATGAGCTTCTTGAAGGCGTGCTTGGTCTGGCGCGAGTCGGGGTACTCCACCGGGACCACCTCCACGCCCCCCGCGCTCACCGCCCCCGACCCCTTCTCCGATGATGACGTATGCTGACGTTACCTGAGGAAGCCCGGCTCGTGCGGCGCGGGCGTGGCGGAGGGCACGGCGGCCCGCATGAGCTTCTTGAAGGCGTGCTTGGTCTGGCGCGAGTCGGGGTACTCCACCGGGACCACCTCCACGCCCCCCGCGCTCACCGCCCCCGACCCCTTCTCCGATGATGACGTATGCTGACGTTACCTGAGGAAGCCCGGCTCGTGCGGCGCGGGCGTGGCGGAGGGCACGGCGGCCCGCATGAGCTTCTTGAAGGCGTGCTTGGTCTGGCGCGAGTCGGGGTACTCCACCGGGACCACCTCCACGCCCCCCGCGCTCACCGCCCCCGACCCCTTCTCCGCCAGGATGTATAGCGACGCGCGGCGCGTACCGTGCGAGTGCTCGCCTGATACTGGGACAAAGCAACAATGTAAGTAAATATAGAGCCAGGCCTCCGTCACTCCATGTACTTGCGCGCTACAACTACCTACCGCCCGGCCGAGCGGTCTCGGGCCGCGTGCGGACCAATTCCCCATTCCCTAAACGTGTTAGTAGAGTGGCGCAATACGCGAGAGAGAGAGATGCAGCAACCACTTCTTTTTGCCTAGCGCCGTGCGATCTGAATTGCACTTTATTATAACGGGGCTAGGGTTGCAATTTATATGAATTATGTCGCCTATTGCAGCTTCTGTAGGGACTACTATTTGGTATTCTGTGATAGAGCACCAAGAAAGAAATCACACTTCACACTAATATTATAAGTACTGTTAGCGTGCATGCGTCCTACATGCTTGCCGCGTTCGTGCTGGCAGCCTCTTTCCGACTAACCCCAAAAAAAAAACTACCCAAATTCTAGTAAATATGTTCGTTTTTCCTTTTTCATACTGTCTGGCCATCTAGGGTTATGTCGGCCTTCTTTGTACCTAATACCAAATGAACAGCATGATGACGTAGACTTGTGTCAAGTCGCGTGGTCGGAATAAAAGACATTGTTTTCTTAGACCACGGTCTAAGCTCAGCTAGTGCTATCACACTAAAATTATAAAGGCAAAAGTTTGTCCCTCCCCTCGCGCCAAAATGAGTCCCCGCCCGATATAGCGCCCCACGCCCCGCACCCCGCAGGCGCCACAGGACTACCAGGGGTGTTCGGGGGTGTTTTACATAGCGCCTAGCGCCATAGATTTGTAGTTGATATTCAGTTGTCATTCAAAAAGAAGTAGCTTGTCAAAACGCGTTTTCTGTATGGAGTGACCGACCAGTGGTTTTGGCATAACATTCGTTAACGGGTAGGACATACCGTCGTCGGCGTCAGCAGTGGAGAGCCTCTGGCGCGGCTGGTAGAGGTCGAGGTGGCTGGCCCCGCGGCCCTTGAGGGAGCCCCACCGCCCGAAGTGGCGCGCGCCCGCCGCCGGGACTGCGCCCTTGCCGCCGCTGTTGCGACCCAACACTCTGCCAGCAATATTGAAATTAGCAGTGAATGTAGGGTAAACCCACCCAATTATTGACAGTTTAAGCGATATGTATTAAAACAGACAGTTTATTAATTATTAACAAAAATATCACATTTTATTTTGACTTTAGTATGCTGGTTAAATAAAATCGCCCAAATTTAATCCCCAGAAGATTATTTTACTTGTTTATTATTTTTATTTATCTTATTTTTTCATACGAAAAGGACGAGAGATAAACGGAAAGGCTTTTTTACTAAATAAATCCTAAAATAAGAGCCCAGCTGTAAAATTATGCGTAATACATTTTTTAAGTCGGATATTTTTACATGCACCTAAATCTTGTTTAAATAAATAAAATATAGAAACCTTACGCGATCAGCGATGTTTGACATCTTTGAAACTAAATTGACAATATAATATTCTTATTTGTCCCGTAAAAAAACGTCTGAAAGACATTAAGTGTCCCACTGCTGGTCAAAAGCAACGAACGGACGTTGGCCGTCGTGTCTGCCTAAGGACTTGCATTTAAACCATTCATTTTATTACTATTATTATTTGCATTCATACCATAAAACTCAGAGATACTTGTTATATTAAATATGTAAAAATAATGAGTAGGTATACAATGAGAAACAAAGTGAACTATCAAAAAGGTAAATGATCCTATGGTAATTTTTGTATGAATTAAATGACAAATAATGTTACAATATCATCCCACACTATCACATAATCTTCTTTTACAGTACCTACCAGTCGATAAAAATATTTACATCGAATCGCCAAAATCAAAACTACACTCTAAAATGGATGAAATGTTTATAATTAAAAAAATGATAATAAGGAATTTCTAAAATCGTGCTCCAAATATATTTCAGTTAAAGTCCGACCAGAAAAATAAGTATCCTTGCCATATTACGAAATTTCAATCAAATTAATTTTATATTGTTGCCATTGATGTTGTTATTGTTTGTCATTGTTGTTGTAGTTTTGTTGATGCCATTGTTGCCCACAGAGCAGGATTTTTATTTATTAGGTCAGGCTTCACAAAAGAAGCTTTTTTTCTACGGTTTTGAGTTATTAATTTTCATACTTGAGGTTGGATGCCTTTTGGCACAACTCTTTGAACCGACCGACGCGCCTGCCCAGCAGTGGGGACTCAGAAGGAGAGGACCTGGGGTAGGGAAGGGGGTATAACCAATTAAATCCTACGATTCAAATGGAAAAAATGCAATTAAAGACCAAACAAATTAAAAAACCTCGCCATATTGCAGAATTTCAATTTGTTGTTTGTGGGAAATTGTTGCCATAGTCGTAAAAATATACACGTGGCGCCCCCAGAGCAAGTTTTTTATTTCTTTGGTCAGGCTTTACCAATTTATTTGCCGACAAAATAAAGAATCGTTCAAACAATCTCGAGGCATTTGGACAAGAATAACGGTAAAAACATCGTTGTTTCGCAAAATTGTGTTTGCTGTTATACTGAATTTACAATGTATGGAAATTAGTTGCATGACTGTAAATTAATTTAATAATTGCACTTTTTTGGGACGAAAGGTTATAATCTTAGAGAATAAATAAATTTTTAAGGTTATATTAAAGATTAGAAATTAGAAAAAATGGCTACTATTCGAGCCGACGAGCAGGTCTTGCCTTTTATTGAGACATTAATTAAGACACTAGTAAAACCATGTTTTGTTTTCAAGCAGCATTAGCCCTCTTCATCTAGTTGGGGTAGCATGAGCTTTCACAAGTGACAAGACATAATTTTGTCGTACATAATATGCTGTTATTCTATTGGAAGAAAATATATCATAACCATATTGACATAATGTGACGTTCCACGTACCTTATGGCGGGTTTTAGTATAAAGATAATCTTTTTGGATTTGAATAGCTTATTAGTTGCTGATTACAGGGATATGCGTAACTCAATACCGACCATAAGCTACCTTTGCACGTGGAACATCACTTATTTTCTTCCAATAGAAAAATAGTATATTATGTATGCGACAAAATTATGTCTTGTTATATTTTGTCACAGATAGCTTATTCTTTTTTTTATTGACCTATGTTTGTGTCGAAAGGGTCCATAAAAGCTTCACCGGACTTGCACAGATAGGCAACTATGGTCTGTTTCATATAAATCCGGACAAAAGTTCGTTGACCTCTTTCTTTTCTTGAAAGTTATTAAAAATAATGTAACACCAAAATGTCTGGCAAGGTCACACGCTCACCCCGCCTTCTACTACGGTATGCCAAATTACGTATTTTGCGTTAGAGTTTGGCTATTGAAAGTAGACAATGAGAAAACGCGGCAAATTTGAAAAAAAATCTCGTGGCAACCCCGATTCTATGGATTTACTTAATTTGATTTTTATTTCTATGTAACTTTGTTGCCAGTACAATATTTCCAATTTCATCGATTGTCTACTTTCAATAGCCAAACTCTAATTTCCTATAGTTTTATCGTATCTTTTGAAAAAAATGAGCGCATTGTATGAAGGCGTCAATGACCTTTTGTCCGGATTAATATGAAACAAACAATAGTGATGTGTCTCACCCTAAAGTCCCCGCAGCCTTGGTGAGTAGCGGCGTGTGGCTGGGCTGGTCCTCGCAACACAGTAGCAGTGAGTCCAGGCTTAAACTGTAGTCTTCTAATGAGCCTCGCGACAGCGGAGTGCACGCTACTAGAGTTGCCAAGTAACGCTCCTGGAAATATTACATTTATTACCATATGAAAAACATTAGGCCCTATTCTACATATTACGCTGTAACTTAAATTTAAGAACCATATGTCCCTTTCACGTTCTTAAGAAGGAAAAGGGACAGGTGATTGCTAACCTACATTTAGACAGGTCAAACATCTATTTTACGCGTAATTTAGCAGGAATTTGAAAACATCCCGACTAAATTAAGCTGAATTTTACAGCTGCGCTGCTTATTTTTAATATCGTTCATTCAAAATTAAATTTATTCATCTCCCCGTCCTTTTCGATTGCCATAGGAATGAAAGAGACCAACAACTTTAATTTAGATATTTTAGCGGCCACAGCAGAATTGAGCCCATTGTCTTCTTTATTTCATTTGTTTTGTGACACAAATGAAAGATTATACTTGATTGACAGTTCTGGGCAACGGTCCCATATTAACTTTTCTTAGTAACGAAAAAAATATACAACACTCCCATATAAAATAGTAATATCTGAAAGCTTGCATGGACAAGATTTTTTTTTTAAACTTAGATTGTAAAGCCTGACCAAAGAAATAAGAAACCTGCTCTGGGGGCGCCACGTGTATATTTTTACGACTATGGCAACAATTTCCCTTATAAAATGAGTTCCATTGAAATTCCGCAATATGGCGAGGTTTCTTATTTCTTTGGGCGGGCTTTACCTAATTTGTTGACTGAGCATGCCTTTTCAGTATATGTTAAGCCGTCAGTTTTAGCCTGTACGTACGTACATATGTATTTATCAATGGCATTTCATCTACTCGAAAGACTTACTTCAGTAGTATAGTGTGTACATACTTGTTCCAAGCTTGAGGTAGTTTCTGCTCCCTGGTTGGTGTTGGGGTTCTGATGGCTCGACTTGAGCATGCCTATCACTCCCTTATGGTGAGACGCGCTGGATCTGTGCACAAATTGAACAGTACATTTTAATATATTACAGTATGTATTTGATCCGCCATCACTGGGCGGTCACTCCATACAGAAAACGCATTTTGACACAACTGAATATCAACTACTAGTCAATGGCGCTAGGCGCTATGTAAAACACCCCCGAACACCCCTGGTAGAGTCCCGCGGCGCCTGCGGGGTGCGGGGCGTGGGGCGCTATATCGGGCGGGGAACTCATTTTAGCGCGGGGGGGTGAGTGTCCTTTCTGTACGGGTTAGTACTATTATTTTCTTCTGTGCCGTAGGTTGCGTCCCTGTGTGTCACAGTGTGAGTGCGTGAGTAAGCGTGACTGTGAGTGTGTGTAAGCGAGACTGTGTGTCTGTGTGTGTAAGCGTAATTATGCATGATCATGCGTCACTGTGTGTGATTATGTATTCCTATGTGCGTGTGTGAGAATGTGTACGAGTGTCACTGTGAGCGTAACTGTGCGTGATCGTGCGTGATCGTGCGTGTGTGATTATGCATTACTGTGTGCAAGTTTACATCACTGTATGACTGTGTGTGATCGTGCGTAGTGACGCACACACACAGTGGTTTATGATTATGTATTACTGTGTGAATGTTACTGTGTGTAAGTTTACATCACTGTACGACTGTGTGTGATCGTGCGTCACTGTGTGTGATTATGCATTACTGTGTGTGTTACTGTGTGTAAGTTTACGTTACTGTGTGACTGTGTGTATGTATGAGACTGAGTACGAGTGTCACTGTGTGTGTCACCTGGCCAGTAGCGCGTTGGTGCGCGGGTGTCTCCAGGTGAGGCAGGGCAGGCGCCCCTGTCTGTAGCAGCGCGACACGCGCCGCAACGACTCGTCGCCTATACTGTGTGTGTGTGTGTGTGTGCGTGTGGGTGTCACCTGGCCAGTAGCGCGTTGGTGCGCGGGTGTCTCCAGGTGAGGCAGGGCAGGCGCCCCTGTCTGTAGCAGCGCGACACGCGCCGCAACGACTCGTCGCCTATACTGTGTGTGTGTGTGTGTGTGTGTGTGTGTCACCTGGCCAGTAGCGCGTTGGTGCGCGGGTGTCTCCAGGTGAGGCAGGGCAGGCGCCCCTGTCTGTAGCAGCGCGACACGCGCCGCAACGACTCGTCGCCTATACTGTGTGTGTGTGTGTGTGTGTGTGTGTGTCACCTGGCCAGTAGCGCGTTGGTGCGCGGGTGTCTCCAGGTGAGGCAGGGCAGGCGCCCCTGTCTGTAGCAGCGCGACACGCGCCGCAACGACTCGTCGCCTATACTGTGTGTGTGTGTGTGTGTGTGTGTGTGTCACCTGGCCAGTAGCGCGTTGGTGCGCGGGTGTCTCCAGGTGAGGCAGGGCAGGCGCCCCTGTCTGTAGCAGCGCGACACGCGCCGCAACGACTCGTCGCCTATACTCTCCGGCACAGGAAATACAGCTGGATAACTGACAAACATACAACACTCTATATAAACACAGAATATTACAAGGTTACAGAAAAGCACTCCTGCCAATCTTAAAAAATATCACGTCAGTAAACTTGCCGACCCCTCTAGGGTTGGGAGGTGTCACTGACTTAGCACTGATTCAGTAAAAGGAGATGATTCTGTGCCGTAAATCGACGGATCTCGGCTATTATTATCTATGGATGTGGTTGTTATATGAGCCATGTTAGTAACTTTAGGTGGCTCAATAATTCTGACACTTATTTGTGAAGTAGGGTTAACATTAAAATCCATACGATAAGCAAGTAATCTGCCATCATGTTACGAAAGGGTGCATCTGACAAATCTTCTCATTATTAGTTAAAAACACCGTTTTACTCTAAATTGTTTTCTCAGTATATCGGTAATTCTATTTTTATAATATCCTACTAATATTATAAACGAAAGTTTGTCATCTGGATGTATGTTTGTTACTCTTTCACGCAAAAACTACTGAATGAATTTTAATGAAACTTTACAGTAATCGAAAATATTTCTTTTCCACGGTAAAACCTGTTAACGCGGGGCGGAAAGCTTGTGTTACCTAAAAAAAGCGGTTGTCTGTTAAATCGGTTTACTGACGACAGTTGAACGTGACAATGATTGTGCCTCTTTGTCGCTCGTTCCGCGCTCTCGCTTGCACTTCAAGCCTTAAATGGAACGCCTCAGCCGCGCGGTAACGCCGCATTGCGTCATGTTTTTTCGTGCGTGCAGCCGGCTCCATCGAATTATAAGACGATGTCACGTCAAAAAAACAGATGCGCCCTTTATGTTATGACGGCAGGAATGATTATACTGTATAAGACAACTCGCTGCGCTCAGAGTCATAAATCATCGGAGCTATTGTTCTGTTTTAGTGTCACCGACTACTCAGTCGGCGCATGCAGTTATCGATGAAAATAATCACTCACCGATAGCGCCTGGTGGGGTGACTAGTTGACAAACAGTAATCATGTATAAGTAAATACTGTTACATTTTTATTTTCTTATCATAACTGTGTTAACTTTCATCGTGTCGTGACATAATGGAGAGTTTTTGCAAAAAGAATATTGTTCCTGTTAATTCGTCTCAAACACGCATTTTTATCAATAATATGTGCAAGCTTTTAACGGAAATTAAGGAAGAATCGGAAAAATTAAAAAGTATGTAAAAAATAATAATAAATGTATCGATAGTTCTTGTCGATTGCAGTGATGCACAGCACTACTCTCAAACAAAAGATTTCGCCATTCTCCCAAGTGCGAGTGAAAGATCAATATTGCTGTCCTGCTCCGATAATGATGATTGATTTATGATCCTGAGCGCAGCGAGTTTTCTTACAGACTATAGTTACCTTCTGCATAACGTGTATACGGCGTTAGCGTGCGCGAGTCTGAAGGGCGGGCTGGCCAGCCTGAGCCGCGCCCAGTCGCGAGCGTATATCCTCTCTCTCACTCGCTCCAGCGTGCGCGCGGCCGGCGGGTCCGTCGCCTCTGTGCTTGCCAACTCTAGCTCCTCCACTGGAATATGTTACAAACAATAAGGAAGTGTCCTAAAAAAACTAATTAGTCCATCAGTTAGATTACTAAAAAATTATGTACACGTATTAGTAACTTTGATTGTGTTTGTTCTCCCTGTTGATTATGTTGTTGTTACTATGTTGTGTTATTGCTTGTTTGTACTTGTGTGTGTGTAAGTTTATGCAATAAACGTTTTATCTATCTATCTATTTTTTTTGTCTGGCAAACGAAAAATGCCGACGATACAGCACTTTGAAATTTCCAGTGACGACACGCCGCCATACAAATTGTATTTTCCTTTCTTCTTCTACATTTTGAAGCGATATATCTTCGTCAAATTGAAAAAAAAAACGTGTTAAATTTTTTTCGATAATCTAACTGACGGACTAATTAGAATTGATTTCTTTTTTCCAGGACACTTCCCTATTATTATCATCAGGAATATAATAGGCGCTTCTAAACGGACAATGTTTTATAGCTATCATGATGAAATTGCCTGGCAATCACGAAAATATCGCCCGGAAATATTTTCATAGGTTAGGAATACAGGAAATTGTTCCTTTCTCCATACTTAATATTATAAATGTGATAGTGTGTTTGTCCTTCCTTCACGCCCTAACTAAGCAACCAATCGACTTTATTTTCGGCATAAAGTTAGTTGAAAGGATGGAGAGTGACATAGGCTACTTTTTACCGCGGTAAAATACTTCATTCCCACGGGACAAACTGTTAACGTTTTCCGTTTTAAACCGTTAATTGGAATTTTAAATAATTTATTTCGGACATTATAAATAAGTCTACTCTACAGTAAAAAAAAAGTCCAGTCAAGATAGAGAAAAGTCCATTAAGTACTTACATGACAATGTGTCAGCGGAGAGCGAGGACATGAGCGGCGGCGAGGTGAGTGACCTCGCGTCAGCTGACGGCAGCACGTACTTCTGCCGCTTCGACTGTTTGGGCTTCAGCCCCGCTTTCCTCGCCGTCTTCAGAAGGGTCTTCTTGGCGAAACCTCTGGAATGTACGTAATCATTCATTTGTCAACATACATATTTCTGACTACGTCTACGCCTAATCTATTATTATTCTGGTAAAACTCTCGCCTCTTATTCGGTTTTCTTCTTTTATTAGGTTCAAATCTACATGGGGCACTCGTTAAAAAAATCACTTATTCGCAGTCTGGATATTGTAGGTCCAATTACTTGATTGTCCGTAATCAAAGATAATTCATTGGTTTTAAAGGCTTTTGCACGTCAGAAGCCTTAGACAGCTTAATAATTTATTAGACTGGGGTTATGAGGTAGGTTTACACGATAAGTAAGCAGTCAAAGTAATATCTTCTTGATATGATGCAATCAGGTACTGAAATTGTGTCATTCCTATTGTCCTCTTTCAGTTTGCTACTGGTTGTTCAAATTAAATACATAATTTGTATGTGTGTGTTGTGTAGTGTGTACCTGAGCGTGTTGTGCTTGGGCGGGGGCTGCTGCGGGCGCGGGCCGGGGCGCGGGGCGAGCGCGAAGTGCAGCAGCGGGTGCGAGGGGTGCCGCAGCCGGGCCAGCTGCTTGCGGAACGACTCCGCCTGCTCGCTGCTCACCTCCTGCCACCTGGTGTATGTGTACCTGAGCGTGTTGTGCTTGGGCGGGGGCTGCTGCGGGCGCGGGCCGGGGCGCGGGGCGAGCGCGAAGTGCAGCAGCGGGTGCGAGGGGTGCCGCAGCCGGGCCAGCTGCTTGCGGAACGACTCCGCCTGCTCGCTGCTCACCTCCTCGTCCAGAGCCACCTGGTGGAACAAAATACGCATCAATCCTACTATCCTACTAATATGTTTGTTACTCTTTTACGCAAAATTGATTGACTATTGCTTGTCAATCATTTGTTGAATTTGTTAAGGTAAAAACTTGGAAGATATCGGATTCTGTGCCCAGTCGCCCCATGAAATTCCCGTACACGATCTCGGCGAAGATCGCTCAGTTCCCGATCAAGTACTATATCGCGAACCAGTGGATCTGGCGCTACTGGAAGGTGGGGCTTGCTATCTCAATGCCAGTCTTCTACAGGATCCACAAAATGGCTAACTCTCTCGAGAATGGGCCGAGATCCGTAGAAGACCGAGAGAAGTAGTAGAACGCGAAGTGAGCGTGTGACCTTGCCAGACATTTTGGCGTTACATAATTTTTAATAACAATCAAGATACAAAAGAGGTCAATGAACTTTTGTCCGGATTTATATGAAACAGACCATACCACCCGTAACCAAAGTGAGCAGCAGTTTCGGAAGAAACCAGACAGACACCCGAGCGATCATATAAGGGTTCCGTTTTTTGTTTTTGAGGTACGGAACCTTAAAAACAAACAATGAATGACCATTGTTATTCTCATCATCATCATGTCGTATGGCAGCTACCGCAATGGATCCTATATAGAATTTACAATGCATGTGCTCGAAAAGAGCGTATTCTAAACAGCCAAACAGTGCGGAAAGTAACACTTTTCCGCACTAGTGCTTTTTACTTTTCAGTTTTTTTTTTAATTTTTGCTCAGCCTGTCATTCAGCCAGTCAATCTAACATTTCAGTATTTGAGATATTTTTATTACCAATTGTTACTAATAGTACGGCTTGCTAGCTAAAAAATATAAGGATATCGGTCCCATCTGGCAGAAAGTACGAAACTTGGCATGAATGTAGCTGTCATATATGTGCTTCAATATCGATATGGAAACACTTCGATAAATTATTGTTTCCCCCCTTTCCCCCCCCTTTTATCTCCCTCATTCTGGTTTTTTGAATTTTATACTAAAACAGTACGTCTGAGGAGTTTACTTTTCAGAGATCAAATCATCGTCGATAAATTGCCTACAAAACGATACTACATTTTATAGTGCTAAGATTAATATATTTCTATATACAGCCATCAACGTTTTATGAAATTTTAAAAACAGGCACACTTTTTTCTTCCTTACTTCATTTATAGGAAAACGACAAGAGTGGTGATAAAATGGACTAAACAAGTCAACTACCTTATACATTAAGCTAAAAAATGACATTTACTTCATAGTCGTAAAGGCATTACTTCTAGAGTTACAGCTCATCGCGTCTGACTCAAGTACTCTTTTTTTACCTTTTTAGAATACATCTTTCTGTTAACTTTGTTTAGCGTAGATTAGATTCAGATTTTCCAATTAGAAATAAAACAGTCCATGTACTAATCCAGGCCACAGTCTATTTACATGTAAAACTAGCTTTCTGCCCGCGGCTACGCTTGCGTTGTGTTTCGACATTTCCGTATTAATTTTTAACTATCCCACTTTTTTCCGTGATTTTAAAGTATCCAACATGTTGACCGAGTATATAAGGTACCACCATGCAAAATTTCATTTCAATCGGTCTAACAGTTTCGGAGATAAGCCCGTAGAATGTACTGCGCCGTATGAGTTACTAAAGTTTTTTAACTATCCCACGGGAACTTTTTAATTTTCTGGGATTAAAAGTATCTAAGATGTTGACCGGGATATAAGGTACCACTATACAAAATTTCATTGAAATCGGTCGAATAGTTTCGGAGATTAGCCCGTACAAACAGACAAACAGAGAAACAAAAATATTTAAAAAAATCTGGGTATGTACTATATCGCTTCTTACATCCCCTTGAATAGGTTTATAGCATTTTTTTTCTATGTACAGATTTTATAGATTTTTTTTTGTTTTTCTTTGCACGGGCTAAACTCCGAAACTATTCGACCGATTTGAATGAAATTTTGTATAGTGGTACCTTATATCCCCGGTCAACATCTTAGATACTTTTAATCCCAGAAAATTAAAATGTTCCCGTGGGATAGTTAAAAAACTTTAGTAACTCATACGGCGCAGTACATTCTACGGGCTTATCTCCGAAACTGTTAGACCGATTGAAATGAAATTTTGCATGGTGGTACAGTCAACATGTTGGATACTTTAAAATCACGGAAAAAAGTGGGATAGTTAAAAATTAATACGGAAATGTCGAAACACAACGCAAGCGTAGCCGCGGGCAGACAGCTAGTTTTACATGTAAATAGACTGTGGCCTGGATTAGTACATGTACTGTTTTATTTCTAATTGGAAAATCTGAATCTAATCTACGCTAAACAAAGTTAACAGAAAGATGTATTCTAAAAAGGTAAAAAAAAGAGTACTTGAGTCAGACGCGGTGAGCTGTAACTCTAGAAGTAATGCCTTTACGACTATGAAATAAATGTCATTTTTTAGCTTAATGTATAAGGTAGTTGACTTCTTTAGTCCATTTTATCACCACTCTTGTCGTTTTCCTATAAATGAAGTAAGGAAGAAAAAAGTGTGCCTGTTTTTAAAATTTCATAATACGTTGATGGCTGTATATAGAAATATATTAATCTTAGCACTATAAAATGTAGTATCATTTTGTAGGTAATTTATCGACAACTATTTGGTTCTTGAAAAGTAAACTCATCAGTCCTACCGTTTTTGTAGAAAATGAAAAAAACCAAAATGAGGGAGGTAAAATGAGGGAAAAAGGGGGGGGTAATCATTTCTCAGCGTGTTTCCATATCGACATTGAAGCACATATATAAAAGCTACATGTATGCTAAGTTTCATGCTTTCTGCCAGATGGGACCGTAATTCAGGTTAACAAGCCGTACTATAATATAAAGGGAACAATAAAAATAACAATTCAATAAACGCGTTTATAATTAGTATAATTACTTTAGAAATTGATTTTTATTGATAAATTACGTTCAAATATTAATTAAAAATTTGCGTGGCTGAATACATTTTACTCATTGCCTTATTGCGATTCGACAGCTTTGCACATGCGCAGTAGATGTTTTTTTCAGCGCGAATGTGTTTTGTTTACGAAGCCCGCCATTTTATACGCCTTTTTAATATAACTGTTTCTTTTCTTGCACAATGCATTGTAAAATCTTGTATGATACACGTGCGAAAGATGATTTCCGACTCGTGTCGGCTTATACACTCGCTCGCTTTGCTCGCTCGTGAATAAAATGACACTCATCGGAAATCACATACTTTCCGCACTAGTATCATAAATAGCTATTTTTAGATTTTTCAACCACTCCTCGGCGGCCGGGGTGAGACAATGCAGCTCGGTAATGCCACCGGAAAATGAGTAGAGTGGACAGTCGTTCACAATGTGGGCCAGAGTCTGGTCGGACTCCCCACACTCGCAGGCTGGCGACTCTCTGAGCCCCCATTTGTGTAGATGGTGGTTACAACGACCGTGTCCGGTTCTGCATCGGTTCAGTTTCACCCACAATGGCCGGGGAGCATCGAAGCCAGGAGGTTTTTTGTTTGGGTCTGGTATTAGGCTCTTATTTGGATGGTCGAAGAGCTCCCAAGACAACCGCCACTCCGCCTCGACTTTAAAGTTGGTTTCCAGACGTTTGTCTGTCCAAATGGGATGCCTTGAAGCTAAGCGATGTGACGGTATTGACGGTATTGTTATTCTAACATGTTACCTTGATAAGCTGGAAGGTGGCGGCTCTGAGCTGCAGTCCCTCCTGCGGCGAGTGATCCAGGTGCGGCAGGTAGTGCGTGCGCACCGCCTTCTCACGCGTCAGCGCGCACAAAGGGAACGAACGCACCACTGTCTGCTCGCACGCTGCAACCAAACAGGGGGTTACAACAATAGGAAATATGCACGTGACTTCAAAATGAACGAAATATTTTTTTTTATCTTCATTGTTACGCAAACATAACCATACAATTATTTTTTAAATTCATGAAAGCGACTTTAATTTTAAAAAAATTGGTTTGTATTATAGATGTGTTACGTATTTTTTTCGTAATATAATAAATCGTAGAAACGTTTAAAACAATAAAAAAACGTGCATATTCCTTGCAAGTGCTGGAGATAAATAATTGTTTTTTCGAAAATTACATCTTCGTTTTTCAATAAGGACACTAGAGATTATCAAAAAAAGTCAAAAGTCCCGCGTAACCCAATCACTGTTATTTTCATTTTTTATTCGACATGTGTCCGCGATTGATCTTAGTCTCACCTGATGGAAAGCGATGACATGGCCGTTGATGAAATTTCTAGAAATCTATCTTGAAGCAAAAGGATCGAATAACCAATATAAATAAACCTTGTGATTGCTTACCGAAGGGGTCTGTGGGCGCTCCCTTGAACACGACTCTGTAATTAGTGAGGAAGAGCGCGCCCTCTGCCGGCAGCAGCGGTGTTTGTCTGCCGTCCGCTACGAGGTACGCGCGCAGAGCCGGCGCCGCTACTGCCTCGCCCGCAACCAGAGATGGTGCCACTATACGCGGCTGCAAAACGAAATTTTTACAGATAAAAACAACCAATATATCGATAAGCAGTTTTTAATATCGACTTTGTTGTCAATTATTTTTACTAAATGAATAAATAACAAATGAAAACTTTTCCGTTTGGAAACCGAGAAAATGTTTAGATATATAGGTTTGTATTCGTACAATCATCAAGCACGTATGTTATTGCATTTTATGTCATATTGCATAATCAGCAGTTAGACGATGACGACAACAGACGATTTACAAAAATCTGTTTGCATTTGGAAATCAAGCTATTTCCATAAGTCGCTCATTCCTAATAATAAATATAAGTTTTACATAATATATTCAGTTCATACTTTTTATCAGTCATTCCTTAGTATTTCGGGCTACCCGAATAACTATATATTTCTTAATGTATATTTCTTGATATACCCATACGCAATGTCAAATATAAGAAGCAGGGTATTACGTCTATCTGTGCCTGACAGTACTTTCATTAAAGCTACGTAGAGACCCGAATTTCACTATGATTTAAATAATGCATAGAGAAGTAACAAGCATTTACTAAATGAATAAATAATGCGCAAACATACTAAAAATAAAACTAGATCATTAGGATCAATTTTACAATGTTTATTAGTTTTAAAATTTCGTACTAAATATCACAAGTAATCACAACACAACTCCACTAAATAAAAACTATATGATGAACTATCAAAACGTCACAACCCAGTTCCAAATAAAAATACACGAAAAAAAATACTAATCTTGCACACAATTTCCATCATTTAAAACACTGTACAATTATCTCATTCTTAAACTTCTTAATTGTACACTTTTGATATCTCCACGTATAGGTTTGATTTGAAGAAAATATCACCTAAAAAGAAAACAGAATAAAAAGTAGAAAAAAAAAACTAAAATAAACCTACTTAGAACTCAAAATAGTGCGTCAATAAGAGTGTATTTATTAATATTTTGATATTCTTTTACAGAAGCCAGCGCATGCGGTTGAACATTCACACTACGAAATTCACCCCTTCCACTACGGAATACGGGCGCTCTCAAGCTCAACATGTTCAGCCGCATGTGCTGGCTACTGTAGAAGCATTTCCGAACGCCAAAAGAAGACTGAAAATAAAGGCGGCTTATCTATTTATCTAGTAATGTAATCCTTTTTTTTGTTAATTATTCTACGTCATTTTCACGTGTCTAAGAACAAAAAAGGACAGGAGATTGGTTATCATATTATCAATTTAGTTTTAGTGATGTCATATATCGATCGCACTAGTTTATGGTGAATTGCGAAAACATCTGACGCCTAATTCTGATGATTATGATGACCGTGGCCACGCCAGATGACAGATGGTCAGCCATGGCATCCAGGGTCTTTATATACATGTGCACTACTCCTGGGATCATCAGCTACCTCCAGTGATGATGATGATGATGACTGACCTTCTGTACGGGCGGCAGGCGGCGGCTCTCTCTCGCCACGGCATCCAGGGTCTCCATATGCATGTGCACTACTCCTGGGATCATCAGCTGCCTCCAGTGATGATGATGATGATGACTGACCTTCTGTACGGGCGGCAGGCGGCGGCTCTCCCTCGCCACGGCGTCCAGGGTTTCCATATGCATGTGCACTACTCCTGGGATCATCAGCTGCCTCCAGTGATGATGATGATGATGACTGACCTTCTGTACGGGCGGCAGGCGGCGGCTCTCCCTCGCCACGGCGTCCAGGGTTTCCATATGCATGTGCACTACTCCTGGGATCATCAGCTGCCTCCAGTGACGATGATGATGATGACTGACCTTCTGTACGGGCGGCAGGCGGCGGCTCTCTCTCGCCACGGCATCCAGGGTCTCCAAATGCATGTGCACTACTCCTGGGATCATCAGCTGCCTCCAGTGATGATGATGATGACTGACCTTCTGTACGGGCGGCAGGCGGCGGCTCTCCCTGGCCACGGCGTCCAGGGTCTCCAAATGCATGTGCCCTACTCCTGGGATCATCAGCTGCCTCCAGTGATGATGATGATGATGACTGACCTTCTGTACGGGCGGCAGGCGGCGGCTCTCCCTGGCCACGGCATCCAGGGTCTCCATATGCATGTGCACTACTCCTGGGATCATCACCTGCCTCTAATGATGATGATAATGATGATGATGACTGACCTTCTGTACGGGCGGCAGGCGGCGGCTCTCCCTGGCCACGGCATCCAGGGTCTCCATATGCATGTGCACTACTCCTGGGATCATCAGCTGCCTCCATTGATGATAATGATGATGATGACTGACCTTCTGTACGGGCGGCAGGCGGCGGCTCTCCCTGGCCACGGCGTCCAGGGTCTCCATATGCATGTGCACTACTCCTGGGATCATCTGGTGCAGGCAGCGAACATGCTCCGCTGTCACACCACCTTCCGTGCAAACCTGGTGGAAAACATGATTACAATACGAATATAAGTATTGATACGATACAAATGTCGTAGGTATAGGATAGAATCTGTTGTTTGGCTAAAAATCTAGGTTCTTAATTAAGATCCGGACGATGGTAAAATACAACTTTCATTCGTCATAATCCTGAAAAATACAGTTTTTCATCAAAAACGTTTAGGTTTATGATAAAATTTAAACTCCCGGCCCGATAAACTGGTAGATTTTCGTTTAATTGACGACATTTTTAATCGAGTCTTGGAATTTTAAACATGTAAGCGTGTTTTAGGGGTCAAGCTAGAAAATAATGAAAATATCTCACTTTGTCTACAAATCTGGACACCATTTTGATGACATTGTTGCCCGCTTCGCCCGGGTCCGCCTCCTCGAACCCTGACTCCGCGTCTGCGCTGTCCGACTCCGCCACACTGCATACACAACAACAAACCATTGAAATAACAAAAAAATTACAACATAGTCATCATTAACAGCTCATAAACGTCCCCATCGAGGGGCCCGAGCCTACCCTGAAATCAGGGTTATAGGCCTTAGTCGACCACGCTGGCCTAGAGCGGGTTGGTCAACTTCACACACAACCCTTGAATTACTTCGCAAGAGTTTGCAGGTTTCCTCAGGATGTTTTCCTTCACCGTAAGAGCGTCGAATAACGTCATATGAATTCAAAAATCAAATACACATCGCACCGAAGTTCGAACCTGCGAACTTCCGAATTGAAGTCAACGGCCTTAGCCACTTGGCCACCAAAACGCTTGAGCGTCGGTGACAACATACTCGTAGTAGGCCGTTGGAATTAAAATCAAAGGCAGGGATTTTCTCGTGTAGCGGGTTCGATTCCGAGTAAAAGAACATCTTGATCGTTGTTTACGCACGTGTTCAGAAGCTAGATTAGCTATTCGCTGCTAGGTGGCGTCACTGTGCCATAGAAAAATCTCTCCCCGCACCCCCTCCCACTGGGGACACCCGCCACAGTACAATTAACGTAAGAAGGCATCTCCTCTTCCCTCTCTACTCCGTGGGTACAACCATGCAAAATTTCATTTAAATCGGTCCAACAGTTTCGGAGATTAGCCCGTACAAACAGATAAACGGACAAACAGAGAAACAAAAATTGCAAAAAATCTAGATAAGTTCTATATCATTTGTTACATCCCCCTGACTCGGATTTTAGCATTTTTTATATGTACACATTTTAGACCTCTACAGTTTTAATATACAGAGATAGATATACTTAAAAAAAGAGAATCAGATTTATTCAGACGAGAAAATATATTTTTATTATTTGAAAAAAAAAAGGGATGAATGAAGCAAATAATAATAATAATATACTTTATTGACACCAAGGAAAACATTGCAGAGAAAAGCATAACAAATTAAACGCAAGAAGTCAACAGGCGGCCTTATTGCTACGGTAGCAATCTCTTCCAGGCAACCTTAGGGTCTGGATAGTAAAAAAAAAGGGAAAAACTGTGCGGGTTGGTGGCAAATAAAATAAAACTACATACAAATAGTGTACTTAAATTACATAAAGTGTTACATAAAATAACTTCTTCTTCTTTTCGAGTCGACAGCAAACTCAGACAGTCTCGGCCCAAAAACCAGCCACACGAATAGCGTCGTCAGTAGCCTTCATCAAGTCCTCTCGCGTGCAGGTGACAGGACAAGATCGGCAGCTAATGAGATGGTCCATTTTCTGGGGAACCATACCACACCTACACTCCAAGTTAGAATCACCTATGAAACCCCATCGGTATAAGTTATCCCTAGTCCGACCCACCTGGGTCTGGAGTCTGTTGAGGGATTTCCAGATCCCATAAAATAACTTACCTGTTAGTAATACTATTGCTAGCTCTGTCGTCGTCGCTCTAGTGGCAGCAGTAAGTACACCATCCTGTTCGCGTAGTGGATCGCTTGGCTGTATAGCGTTGTCTCTTCGCTGGCTATAGTTACCTGTTAGTAATACTATTGCTAGCTCTGTCGTCGTCGCCCCCCCTCGCGTCCGCCCTCCTGCCGGCGCCCTCTAGTGGCAGCAGTAAGTACACCATCCTGTTCGCGTAGTGGATCGCTTGGCTGTATAGCGTTGACTCTCGCTGGCTATAGTTACCTGTTAGTAATACTATTGCTAGCTCTGTCGTCGTCACCCCCTCTCGCGTCCGCCCTCCTGCCGGCGCCCTCTAGTGGCAGCAGTAAGTACACCATCCTGTTCGCGTAGTGGATCGCTTGGCTGTATAGCGTTGACTCTTCGCTGGCTATTAACTCGCGCTGTTTTTCTGTAACAAAAAATATCTTAGTAGATCCTAGTATAGGAAATATTATAGTATAGGAGAGTATTATAGTATTATCCTAGTATAGGAGATATTAGTACAGGAAAACATACTACCCATGGTCTAAGAAAACAAGGTTTTTCATTCGGACCACGTGACTTGACACAAGCTTACGTCATCACGCTGTTCATCCTTGTCGAATGCGTGTTAATAGACAAGGATGAACAGCATGATGACGTAGGCTTGTGCCAAGTCACGTGGTCCGAATGCAAGACCTTGTTTTCTTAGACCATGATACTACCTACATTAAAAAAGGGGAGCGATAAAAAATATATAATAGGTGTTTTGAAAATTTACAAAAAAGAAATTATTTCAGATGATTTATTTCCTACATATAGCCAGGTATCCAATCATGAACCCTTTATAAGGCAAAACAACTTAACAAAATGCATTCGTTTTCGACTCTATGTTGAGGGTATAAGGTTAAAATTAAGGTGGCAATTAGTGACCAATGCCTTGTAAATGTTTAAGCCATATAAATCTTCTAAAGCCTGACCAAAGAAATAAGAAACCTGCTATGGGGGCGCCACCTTTATAAAATTAGTTCCATTGAAATTCCGCAATATGGCGAGGTTTCTTATTTCTTTGGTCGGACTTTAACATGGCTCATCGACTTCAATCCCACCTTGAGGTAGACTAGGCCATAGCCTCATCTGTTCAGCGGCAATCTCCAAAGCGCTGGGTTCTTGAGCTTTTAACAGCGACATGTAATCCTCGTCGTCTCTAGGGCTTGGCACGCGCGGCTGGTGGCTCGGAGACGGCAGGTATAGGGCTTTGATATCCCGCTGAACGTCCTGGTAAAAGGCAGCCTCCCAGAACTGCTGCGATGTCCATACTTGGTGCTCCTGGGGATGTTACGAAGAATACTACACCTGTTTGCACTAACTTTGTCTTAGGCTTTTCGTAGTTAAGAAAGACCTAAATTAATTAAAGCTTAGAAAAAGAATTGGTTTTTACTAACAAGTAGTTAAGAAAGACCTAAGCTAACTAAAGCTTAAAAAAAAGAATTAGTTTTCATTAACAGTCTAATTGGGCTCATAAAGGTAGAACAGAAACCAAGCAGTTTATAAAAAGTCTGAAGGTTACTAGCAAACATTTTTACCGAATCTCACCTAAATACTTTAGGTATGAACTTAACGGGTGTAAGTATTGTGTGTGTGTTGCCAGTGATGACTTACGGATCCGAAACGTGTTCGCTTACATTTAAATTGGCCTGGTAAGAAGGCTCAAAGTAATTAAGAGGGCTAGGCTTAGAGTTTTTCTGCGTGATCGAATCGTACTTCGCAGGATAAACAAAGACACCACCATAACCCGAAGAATTGCTAAACTTAAGTAGCTGTGGGCGAGGTTTTCTATTATTACCCAAGCTTTGCTTATCTAAACCTAGTCAAATAATACAATGCATACCTGTATGCACATATAAGCGTATTGTATGACGCCCGTGCATAGTTTCCGGCAGTAGGCAGTAGCTAAAGGCAACATGGCCGCCGCCACAGAATGTTCATCCAGCGCTGTAGCCGACTGCAGAGCACAGTTCATCAGCCTGAAACAAAGGAAATTACCAAGTTTCCTTAAAATCGGTTCAGTAGTTTCGGAACCTATTTCACGCAAACAATCAAATCTTTCCTCTTTATATTATAGTATATCATTAATTGGGTTATGTTGTCGTAATTAAACATACTTACATACATAAACTCACGCCTCTTTCCCGGAGGGGCTGGCAGAGACCACCTGCTACGATTCAAACATACTTCTTTCGCTTCATTCACACTCATTAATCTCCTCATACATGCTCGTCGGTTTAGAGTACTCTTGACCCGACCTTTTGTCAGAACGGCCCCGACCCGATTTGGTTTTGGAACATTCGTCTTGGTCTTCTCCTTCCACTCTCGCCTTAAAATCTGTTTAGTCAATCTATCTTCACTCATTCTCTTCACGTGACCAAACCAATTAAGGGTCAAAATCAGAGAGGTGAGCATTTTAGGTTTTCAAATATCCGAGAAATTAAGTTTACTTTTGAAGAAAACTAACAAGCGGAGTCTGTTGTGTCATTAATAATTAATCTTTCCTGTGAAGCAGCACGCACAAAAACATATATTCTACCTGTTCATAAGAATAATGCCAGGGCTAAAAGTCATTTCGGGAACACTTTTAAATATTTTTTTAATCATAATATAACAAATGCATTTAAGATTCACGTTCAAGAAATTGTATTTAACTTGTTCCTAAATCGTATAATGTTGTTATTTTGTATATTTTCACAATAAAACACTTATTTTTCAAATAACTCTCCATAAATTTTCAATAGGTGTAAATTTTGCTCCAAATTTTCAGTTTATTGAACACATTTTTGCACTACATTCTATATTAATAATATAAGTACAAAAGTTTTAAGGTCATTTCATGCTGTATATGCAAGATTTAATTATAGCATTACGTATTAGTGATATAATTGCTGTTTTTGCGATGTTCCCGAAAATGACGGGAGTGTTCCCAAAATGATGAAATGCCTCTTCTGTCTATGCAACTTTATTTTATTTTTTATATTTCTTAACTTTCTGTCTCTTCATCTCTTTTTATTCAGGTTTAAAAACTTGCGCTTCTTTGAATTATCCTTTTTACGATGTTTTTTTAGACGCTATACTGTCCACTTTCAGTCGTTTTTTTTTTATTTCTTTTTACCCTATTTTTATTGTTTTACATGTTACTCGTACTAAATTAATACCTAAAACCAAAAATTTTCATGGTTATTAATGCACTTAAATGCATTACAGCATTATTTTGCCTCTAAATCGTCATTTCGGGAACGCTCATATACGAGAACGTTCTCGAAATGACCGTTCCCGAAATGACTTTTTGACAGATACGTTCATGTCACGCTTGACGCCGCAATGTTATATATTGGTTTTAGCGGTTATCAACAAGTGAGCTGTAACAATTATAAGAATTTTGCAAAAAAACATGCAAATTATCAAAAACTAATCACGTAACACGCGTTCCCGAAGTGACAGGGAATTAAAGTACGCTTGACACTATGAAATTAAAAGGTACTTAGAAACAAAATCAATTTTTTTTCCGTGTTCCGTTAGTGTTTTCCGGTCCTATAACTAGCGAACTTTACACTGTTGCTCACTAACGCCACCTAACATTCATTGTTTTAATTCCATCGACCGATATCCAACGCGTTCACGGAATGATTTGGTAAACGTCGGACAGCATTTGAATAGCCAAAATGTGAAGAAATTAAATTAATATTAATCTAATTTGTACGTCTATTCTTAGTTTGATGATTTTAAAAGTTAATATTAAATTTTTGTTATATTTAAGTCGTAATTGTAAACATTTTTGACATGTCTGAATTATGAAATATGGTGTAAGGACGCGTTCCCGGAATGACTATTTGGACCTATTTTTGTTCAAAATCGAATATAATACTATTCTACAAAAATAAATATGCTAATTGCCTAGTAATTATGCACAGAATCTTTATTTTAAAACAATCATTTTAGTAATATCATGTTATTTTAATAAAAAAAAGTTTGTCGGAAGCTAAATGCTCACCTCTCTGATTTTGACCCTTAAGCATCCTTTTCTCAATTCGTAATTTCATTTATTTCGTAATTAAAAATATACATAATTAAACTTCGAATAAAATCTGTATAAATAACGAGACAAATGTTTCAAGTTACATTGCAAAGAGTTGTTTAATGGACGTTAATAAATAAAGATTGTAATAATAAATTGCATGTCAAATGTCAATAAAGCGTAATAATGATCGAGCTTGCATGATAGATGCTGTTTCCTGTACATGTTCTATGCTTTTAGATACGATCTACGGTAGATGCATTTCTTTTGCAAAAATCAAACTGTATTCATAAATATATCATATTTTCAAAAATACTTCCTCATTTAAGTTATTATGATATGATCTTTATAGGATCCAGTCATGTCATCGAATTTATTGATAACTACATTATGTGGTTACTTATAAATGTACGCGAACATACAGATTATCATTTATATTTCGAGAACACAATAGAATAATGTTTAAGACTATACTTTGTTGTCTATTATGGGCGGGATGTTTCATCGATTCTATTTACGGGATGGGCGGGAGTATGATTGTAAGTTGCTATAAATTAATTATCTAGTGTGTTTATGTTCCACTGATAATAAAAATAAAGAAAGAAAATAACGGCGGTCCAAATATATTTCCTTGCGGTACACCACAAATCCTAATCATGCAACCGCATAGCTCCAAATATTGTAATATAAATATAACAAAATATCTGCTGATGAAACAACGGTAATGATAAATTTAAAGAGCCTTGATTTATTAAACGAACCACAAAGTTTTAGCCACAAAGTTTAGTTTAACATTTAGTAAAAATTTCAATATATACAATATTTTGCACTCCTATCAAATGCTTCACCATGGTCATATTGTAGAATCAACTTAAAGTTTTAATTCGTTGGTAATTTATTACTTTTTGACCGACTTCAAAAATAGAAGAGGTCAGAGGTCTGAAATCGTCGAAATTATTGCACTAACACACATTTTCACGGGTTTTTCTGCACGATTTAGTTTTAAATTGAGCTTACCGATATTTCGGTCGAAATTATTTTTTACAGTATTATTGAACTCTGTTCTAACATAAATAGAAGTAGCCTAGCAACGCTATGTAGTATTGGTACCTTAACGTCTTCATTATCTGTTAATCATAATCACAAATAGTATTTTATTACCAAACGATGATTTAACAATATTTTTTTACTGATATCTGACAGGAAGATGGCATATGGGAGGTGAAATCTGTGACTGAATGTGAGAACCCAGAACAATACGATTACAGTGTGTCTGTAGAACAACGAAAACTAAACCGCACTCATGACTACTTCAACGCTTGGTTAAATTTCAAAAAAATATTAAACGAAGATTTTGGCGTAAGTAAATTGAAAAAGACACATTTTTTATCGTACATCAAAAACTAACTATACGAAATTCAAAAAGAAAAAAGGGAATGATTTGTTTGAAATTGTTTTAGAATTTGTTAACTATTTTCAGAGCCAAGTTACCATATTCAAAGTATTTCTTTCAAATTCGTTTATTCGTTTTGGCTAAAAAGTTATACAATTATAGAAATTGACAGACATTGATAAGTATTAGTGAGATAACCCTTTATTTTGTATTAATTACGACTATAAATAAAATAAATTAAGTAAAACATTTGTTGTTTGCTTTAAGATAAAGATTCAAATCTGCAAATGGGTTGACGGTGGATGCAAGGATTATACAATCATGAGCGATGAAAATATCGTGGAATTCTTGTTAAAAGTGGCTGAAGACAACACAAAGGAAGCTTTTAATCTAATGGGCATTAAAGACTTCCCAGTTCAATCGGTAAACTTTTCTATTATCAAATTTAGTTTGCCAGTGGATAGATTATGTGCTCCGATATCTCTACTATATATAATATAATATTACAAATGCGAAAGTAACTCTGTCTGTCTGTCTGTCTGTTACACTTTCACGCCAAAACCACTGAACCGATTTTAATAAAACTTGGTACAAGGATAAAGTAGACCTTGGGGACGGACATAGGCTACTTTTTACCACGGGAAAATATCTCATTCCCACGGGAAAGACTGTAAGCGCGGGCTAAGCCGTGGGGCGGAACCTTGATGAAACTTGGTATCTATATGAATCTGACCTTTGGGTATGATAGAATAGACCTTGGAGATGGATGTAAGGTACCTTTTACCGCAGGAAAACTACTCATTCCCACGGGAAAAATAACAGAGCGGGTGGATTTTTTTGATGGAACTTAGTACAGAGATCTATTCATTACCTCATTCCCATGTGAAAAACTATGAGCGTGCGGAGTTTAAACTTAAATTTACATCTCATTCCCATGGGAAAAGTTAACAACCAACGGAGGCGCGGGCAGCTAGTGTACATATAAATCATCTTGATATATTAATTATTTTATTTTTATTATCTATTCTATTTTCATTTTTAAGGGCGAATATGAAGCCGAAGGATATTTGATCGACTACTGCGAGTTTCCTTGCTCATCAGTAGTGGGAAAATTCGACGCTCTTATTCACCTTCTGGACAAAGAAGGGAACGCGAAGGGTTGTATATTAGCTACAATAGAATTCAGGGAGCCCGGAGACGGCGAGGAGTTGTGTGCTAAATGTCAATAATTTGCATTGCAGATGCGATAAACAGCTATGCTACTAACAGACATTTTTTACGAATTATCTCTTAGTGTCTGTTAGTAACAACCGCTAAGAATGTTATGCAATAAATATAGTTATTAGAACGGTGCTAACTCTCTTAGGACGCACTCTAAATTAAATATAGATCGCCCATCTTTTTCTTTTAAGGGGAACAGACAAGGATGGGATATAAGAGGATCGTGTTTTGAATTAATGGTATTCTAAAATAAGCGACCAGCTATCAAATTAAAAGCACTTTTAAATCAGTTGTTTTTGCTTGCGCCCTAAACTTCATTAGGTTAAGATTCATAATAGATGTTTTACATTTATAAAACTAAAATTACTATTTCTGGTCCCTTTCTGTCCTTAAAAACGTGTAAAGGTCGTAAAGCCCGACCAAAGAAATAAGAAACCTCGCCATATTGCGGAATTTCAATTAAACTAATTTTATAAGGGAAATTGTTGCCATAGTCGTAAAAATATACACGTGGCGCCCCCAGAGCAGGTTTCTTATTTCTTTGGTCAGGCTTTATATTAGATTATAAAATCAGAATAAGAGCGTGTCAACGAGAGTTCGCCACATAGTTTTTAATTATGGCTCCGTATTTGTAATAATAAATGTTTTTGTGGTGTGTAAGAGTTTATTTATTCTATCACTAAGGAATAACCCATTCAACCAACCAAACCTAACCAAAACCACCCAAAACCCCCCAAGCCTAATCTATTTAATACTGAGATTTTATACTCGTTCAACATAAATGAGAAATCTATAAAGTGGGTAGATGTTGCATTAGATTACTACCACATGCAGTCATTTTTAACCTAGTAATAAAGATAAAAAATAAAAATTACAACAAAGAGAATAATTTATTTCAATCAACATTCCCTTAGGACTTAGGATGTAGCAAGAAACACTAGCAATTATGTATAAAGTATTTTCATTTAACGATCATATGGTTATGTGATAAATAACCTTACTGTTCGTTTTAGTTTCTACAATATTTAAATACTTTTTGATTATGGAAACATCTAAAACAATAGTAGCTAGCGTAGTTAACTGCAAAAAATAGTGGTCACAAATTTTATAAATAAACCAAACCAGCGTGTATTTTTGGGATTTTGGGACCATTAAAGCCACAAACAACTGGATTGTCCACTGTTATTTAAACCCATATTAACCAAAGAATAGAATAGAAAGAATAGAAAAAAAAGCTTGAAGATTGCCCTTGTATGGAACTGTTCATGGTGGTTGCTTAAAGTAGATTTTTTTAACAGCACCACCTTTGTTTTCAAGTTCGGTGCGAGAATTGTAACTATGACATAAAATACACATATCTATTTAAGCATTTTGAGCAACAGAATGATATAATTACATTGTGTGATAGCAGAATTATACTAATTTACTGTGTCACATGACCGTGATTTTCATCATGGTTGTTGGGAGTGTTTTCTACATTAATGACATACATTTTCTCGCACATTTTATGGGCTTTTGTCACGATATTTACACAACGCTATGTTACAAGTTGATATAAAAATGTATCTGCGAGAAACATAGCTTCATTCCTAGTAGTGATTTTAACAGTACAATGGTATTACTTAAAGTTGCTGGTTTTTTTGCTCTTGCCGGGTGCTTTTTCGTGGGCGTATTTTGTGAGTCAATGATGGTATGACATATTAACATATCCCATAATACCATAAATACCTTTGTGATAGGAAAAGCGTTCTTAGTATTTTAGCATAATCTTGAAACACTTTTAAAGAAAGATAGAAACATTTTATAATTAATGACGCCACAACAATTAATAAAATATAAAAAATTGGCACAGTAAACAAATTAAGAACAAATTAACAACAACAAAAAAGGCAAAGGAAGTTCCAACGATGTTACGTACAACGGGTTTGTGAAGTAGGTTAACCTCGCAACCCACTCGCTAAGTGAAGTACCTCATTAACAGCTCATACATGTCCCCACCGAGGGGCTCGAGCCCACCCTAAAATTAGGGTGAATATGCCTTAGTCGACCACGCTGGCCCAGTGCGGATTGATCAACTTCACACACAACCCTTGAATTACTTCGCAGGTGTGTGCAGGTTTCCTCACGATGTTCTCCTTCACCATAAGAGTGTCGAATAAACGTACATATGAATTCGAAAATCGAAAACACATTGGTACGTGCCGAGGTTCGAACCCGCGAACTTCCGAATGGAAGTCAACGGCAGCCACTTGGCCACCGACGCTCTCAAGTGAAGTACTTACCCTGTATTATTCATGCTGTCGACTTTGAACAAATTTCTTATTATCTATTTATTTTTTAACCCTACAGAGCAAAGGCAAATGGGATGTCGTGTCCTTAGATCAATGTGAGAACGCAGAAATGTATGAGTACCAGTTCGGCTTCGGATTTGAGCGGTTAAGCCGAACAGAGATGCAATTCAACGTGACAATGGACCTCAAAGAAGATTTTCATCCCGCAGTCGCCGTGAGTAGCCGTACCTATAGAAAATTCATCATCATCATCATCTCATCAAGCTAGTCTCACAGATGTATTAGGCAGATCCCCAATGATTACTACTGATATTAATCCTCCTGATATGATTTATGGTGTCAGGATAATATAGTTTTTATTTATTAACATTTTATTTATAGTAAGTACCACGTTTAGTGAAGTGGACATTTAGGGAAGTAGACGCTTAGGAAAAAGGACTTAATGAAAATAAACGTTTAAGTAAGTGGACGTTTAGGGAAATGGACGTTTAGGTAAGTAGACATTGAAGGAAGTGGACGTTCAGGGAAATAGACTTAATGACCCGACTGGACGTTCCGGTAATTAGACCTAAAGTGCCTGAAGGGTACCGATGTCTGCAGTTAGATGCCGTTAGTTCTCTCTCTGTTTGTATTTCATCTCAGCCGAAAAACGTCTACTGCTGGACTGCTGCTTCCCCCAAGGATCTCCACGACGATCGGTCCTGCTTGGCCCGCATCCAGCGGCTTCCCGCGACCCTCAACAGATCGTCGGTCCACCTCGTGGGGGGCCTGCCTACACTACGTCTTCCAACACGCGGCCGCCATTCAAGAACCTTTCTGCCCCAAAGGCCGTCGGTTTTACGCGCAATGTGCCCATTGCTACTTAAGTTTAACAATTCTTTGGGCTATGTCAGTGACTTTGGTTCGCCTGTGGATCTCATCATTCCTGATTCGATCACGCAAGGAAACTCCAAGCATAGCCCTCTCCATCGCTCTTTGGGGCCTTTGAGCCTTCTCGTAAGCGACCACGTCTCAGATCCCTGATGACTTACAGATCTGAGACGTGGTCGCTAATCCGGTCATAGTCATCTCGTAGTCATCTCTGATGACTTACGGATCTGTATAGAAAATTAATAGGTAATAATCAAAAAGGTGAGCCGTCACTCACGGGACGCCTGGCTGATGTGAAACATCGAAAGTAAAGTTAGTTTGTGATTGCTTCAAGTGGTTTTACAGGTATCTGCTAGATGGCGTAATACAAGATGTAGGTATCATACCAATATACACATTATTAGTGGTACTTAGAGAAAAGTATTCTGTAAAAAATATATCGTGGCGACCGACACCCGCTCGTCACGGTCGCCACGCCAATAATCAATTTTACCCTTCGACTATCTATAGACGTTTCACATCAAATAAAATTCATTTACATAATGCAATTTAATATAACACGTTAGGTTCCAAGTCTCAGTTGCCAAATCTCATACTACGAACTGACTCGTACTTGGCACCGAAAGTGTTAAATGACGAGTACCTTATTTGATTGTAACTTTATTACGAAATTTCAGTGCAAAATAGACATATCTAAAAAGGTGGACGGCGAATATAAAGACTACTATAATACAAACGTGGACAGCTGTTTGGGCATGGCAAAGAATGTTTCCGAAAATAACAACAAGAGAGCTCACGAAATGATGGGCCACGATCGAGAAGATCACATGGATGCGGTAAGTATTATAATTAATAGTAAAAATGATTTATTACCAAATCTTTTATTTAAATGCTCTAAAAAGATGAAAATAATCAACTATTCATGTATAACATTACATTTTAAATGTTTAATTATGAAATAAGAGATTGTGGCGAGATACACAGATCTTTTGGCTTTTTATAAAATGACGCGGCATTTGGAAAAATAAAACAAATTTCTACCCAGAACCAAATGGGATGGTTAGGTTCATCGGTTAGGTTAGACTGTCAATAACAGAGCGGAGGGAGCCGAGCGAGCGTAGCAAGCGAACACCAACCCACACTGGGCCAGCATGGGAGACTAAGGTCTATCAGGCGCTGATTTAGGATAGGCTCGAGCCCTACATACATATTAGGGGACATATTGGGGATATTAATTAACTTATTAAATAAATAATACAAATCTAATATCATCTAGGGTCATCACGAACTCATAAACTTCTGGGTGGACTTCTGCGACTTTCCATGCGAGGCGATAAAAGGCGACTATGTGTGCAAAGTGACCATGGTGGACCAAAGCCCGATGCCCAAGGGGTGCATACAAGCGGGGCTTATATTCAGGGATTACAACGACGAAGCTGAAATATGCCCCAAATGCAAAGAACAAGATGAATATGATGATGAATAATAATCGTGTTTATAGTTACTATTCAACTCATAATACGATCGCCAGGTTAAACATCTCTTTTGCACATCATTATTGTTTTCTTAGTTTTATGTTTTTTATGTTCGTTTTTTTTTGTTTCTGGTATGTGTTATGTAATATTGGTATTTATTTGTAAACTATTGGTGGCACAAACTTGACACTGCAAGAATTGACACAAGAGACAACTGCATTACCCAAGAAATTTCTATTATAGCAATAATTGACGCAATCAATGAAACTTTTAAAAATTTCTGAGGTCTCTGCCTACCCCTTCGCGTAAGAGGCGTGACTGTATGTATTGTATTGTATGCGTACAATTTTACATTTGCGCAGTTGTTATCTACAGTGTTTTAGCTCAAAAAAGTTAAAACGTCTGTTGAAAAAGTCCTGTATAACATTTTTCTTTTCACACGTGCAACAACGTTAGTCGTAAATTCTTAATGATCTGCTTAAGTACAACATGTTCTAAAACTTTTGTCTATCATTTATGTAAACATTCCAAATTTAAAATAAAAAATATTAACCGAAAATGTCTTGTTTTTTTTTATATTCATGCCTACTTACTAAATGTAACGCCTAGTGAAGGCGTAGTGGTATTATCAGGTTGTAAGTGACGGCTGATATGAGCAGAGCAGTTGTTTTTTTAAGGAACTGCTATGCCAGTCTAAATGATCGCTTGGATTTCAAGTACCTGTGTACCAAACGGCTACACTGGGCTCAATTCTGCCGTGGCCGCTAAAATCTCTAAATTTAAGTTGTTGGTCTCTTTCATTCATATGGGAATCGAAAAGGATGGGGAGATGAATGAATTTAATTTTGAATGAATGATATTTAAAATAAGCAGTACAGCTGTCAAATTCAGCTTAATTTAGTCGGGATGTTTTTAAATTCCTGCTAAATTACGCGTAAAATCGATTTTTGACGTGTCTAAATGTAGTTTGGCAATCACCCGTCCCTTTTCGTTCTTAAGAACGTGAAAAAGACATAACAACTTAAATTTATATATTTTGTCGGCCACGCAGAATTGAGCCCACTGTATATCGATTTACACATGTATATGACTGACCTGGTGAGTAGGTCGAACTGCTGGTGCTGTAACAGCTGTTTGTTGCTGGGCAGCCTCGCGGCGAGGTCTCTGGTGAGCGCGGCGCGCGCGGCCCTCAGTACAGCTGGGAACGACACTCGAATATCGCCGCTATGTGTATGTGTATATGACTGACCTGGTGAGTAGGTCGAACTGCTGGTGCTGTAACAGCTGTTTGTTGCTGGGCAGCCTCGCGGCGAGGTCTCTGGTGAGCGCGGCGCGCGCGGCCCTCAGTACAGCTGGGAACGACACTCGAATATCGCCGCTATGTGTATGTGTATATGACTGACCTGGTGAGTAGGTCGAACTGCTGGTGCTGTAACAGCTGTTTGTTGCTGGGCAGCCTCGCGGCGAGGTCTCTGGTGAGCGCGGCGCGCGCGGCCCTCAGTACAGCTGGGAACGACACTCGAATATCGCCGCTATGTGTATGTGTATATGACTGACCTGGTGAGTAGGTCGAACTGCTGGTGCTGTAACAGCTGTTTGTTGCTGGGCAGCCTCGCGGCGAGGTCTCTGGTGAGCGCGGCGCGCGCGGCCCTCAGTACAGCTGGGAACGACACTCGAATATCGCCGCTATGTGTATGTGTATATGACTGACCTGGTGAGTAGGTCGAACTGCTGGTGCTGTAACAGCTGTTTGTTGCTGGGCAGCCTCGCGGCGAGGTCTCTGGTGAGCGCGGCGCGCGCGGCCCTCAGTACAGCTGGGAACGACACTCGAATATCGCCGCTATGTGTATGTGTATATGACTGACCTGGTGAGTAGGTCGAACTGCTGGTGCTGTAACAGCTGTTTGTTGCTGGGCAGCCTCGCGGCGAGGTCTCTGGTGAGCGCGGCGCGCGCGGCCCTCAGTACAGCTGGGAACGACACTCGAATATCGCCGCTATGTGTATGTGTATATGACTGACCTGGTGAGTAGGTCGAACTGCTGGTGCTGTAACAGCTGTTTGTTGCTGGGCAGCCTCGCGGCGAGGTCTCTGGTGAGCGCGGCGCGCGCGGCCCTCAGTACAGCTGGGAACGACACTCGAATATCGCCGCTATGTGTATGTGTATATGACTGACCTGGTGAGTAGGTCGAACTGCTGGTGCTGTAACAGCTGTTTGTTGCTGGGCAGCCTCGCGGCGAGGTCTCTGGTGAGCGCGGCGCGCGCGGCCCTCAGTACAGCTGGGAACGACACTCGAATATCGCCGCTATGTGTATGTGTATATGACTGACCTGGTGAGTAGGTCGAACTGCTGGTGCTGTAACAGCTGTTTGTTGCTGGGCAGCCTCGCGGCGAGGTCTCTGGTGAGCGCGGCGCGCGCGGCCCTCAGTACAGCTGGGAACGACACTCGAATATCGCCGCTATGTGTATGTGTATATGACTGACCTGGTGAGTAGGTCGAACTGCTGGTGCTGTAACAGCTGTTTGTTGCTGGGCAGCCTCGCGGCGAGGTCTCTGGTGAGCGCGGCGCGCGCGGCCCTCAGTACAGCTGGGAACGACACTCGAATATCGCCGCTATGTGTATGTGTATATGACTGACCTGGTGAGTAGGTCGAACTGCTGGTGCTGTAACAGCTGTTTGTTGCTGGGCAGCCTCGCGGCGAGGTCTCTGGTGAGCGCGGCGCGCGCGGCCCTCAGTACAGCTGGGAACGACACTCGAATATCGCCGCTATGTGTATGTGTATATGACTGACCTGGTGAGTAGGTCGAACTGCTGGTGCTGTAACAGCTGTTTGTTGCTGGGCAGCCTCGCGGCGAGGTCTCTGGTGAGCGCGGCGCGCGCGGCCCTCAGTACAGCTGGGAACGACACTCGAATATCGCCGCTATGTGTATGTGTATATGACTGACCTGGTGAGTAGGTCGAACTGCTGGTGCTGTAACAGCTGTTTGTTGCTGGGCAGCCTCGCGGCGAGGTCTCTGGTGAGCGCGGCGCGCGCGGCGGGGGCGCGTAGGGCCCTCAGGACAGCTGGGAACGACTTGCGAGCGTCCGCGTAGCGACACTCGAATATCGCCGCTATGCACGACCGCAGCACCTGGAAATTGCGATCAAAATGGCCGCTAAAATATCTAAATTTAAGTTGTTGTCTCTTTCACATTCTTAAGAACGAAAAGGGACAGGTGATTGCCAACCTACATTTAGACACGTCAAACATCGATTTTACGCGTAATTTAGCAGGAATTTAAAAACATCTCGACTAAATTACGCTGAATTTGACAGCTGCGCTGCTTATTTTAAATATCATTCATTCAAAATTAAATTAATTCATCTCCCCATCCTTTTCGAAAAAGACCAACAACTTCCAACAAAAAAAAAAAAAACATTTAATTCTTGTATCCCTGCTGTTTAGTTTCTCGTTTGATCCCCTTGTTTGTAAGATTAGAGGATGAGCCTGATATCCCGCAACACAGGGTATCCTAGTGCGGGTATCAGAAAAAAACTTGTAAACACATTGTTTTGAATGAATAAAGATTATTATTATTATTATTATTATTATTACTTAAATTCAGAAATTTTAGCGGCCACGGCAGAATTGAGCCGTATGTTTATCTTTAAATTGTGGTCATTTTACGTCACTTTGGTAAAGCCATTTACCTACATTTAGTAGAAACAGTAAAGTAACATGCGCGGTCTTCTGTGGAGAAGAGCAACACAGCTACATCAAAAGCTACTGTGCCGATTTCAAAAATTCTTTCACCATTAAATTTAACCTCAGTAACATATGTGTGTGTGTGTATGTTTGTAATGAATAAAGTCTAAAACTACTTAACCGATTTCAAAAAAAAATTCTCTATTATAAATTTACATTCACCCTAAAGTAACATACGCTACGTTTTACCGCGGGAAAATGCCGCATTCACACGGGAAAACCTGTTAACACGGCCGGAGCCGCGGCGGAATGCTAGTCTTAACCCTTTATAAAACAAAACAACTTTATAAAATTCATTCGTTTTCGACTTTATGTTTAGGGTATCAGGTTAAAATTAAGGTGGCAATATAGTGGCCACAGCCTTGTAAAGGTTTAAATACCTCTAGTCTCCTGGCGGAGTTGGTGATCATGAGTTGCCCCAGCTCCGAGGCGCCGGTGGGCGGAGCGCCCGGGGACACTATGCGCGGCTGCGGGGGCCGCAGCGCCGTCAGCCTGCAAACAAACAAACAAACTGTTAGCGCGCCATCTATGAGACGTCACTGCTAACAGTTAACAACCTACATAGGTTTAGGCTGCATTGCATGTTATCGTTGTA
Organism: Teleiodes luculella; assembly: GCA_948473455.1. Taxonomy (NCBI): domain Eukaryota; kingdom Metazoa; phylum Arthropoda; class Insecta; order Lepidoptera; family Gelechiidae; genus Teleiodes; species Teleiodes luculella. The sequence continues at coordinate 10,911,336 of OX419599.1, forward strand.
GCTCAATTAAGTAAGTAGTTTGACCTTAATTCAATAGATGGCGTTGCTCCGATTGTATATAAAGAATGTCATAGCTGAAAAAACCCTCTTTCAAATAAAATGTACCTATCGATAACCAATCTACGTTAATTTGCTTGCCCACTTCCAAATCATCACATCGAGATTTACACAAACACCACACTTGTACGAATACAATACAATATTTGAAGTCATCGACCGCAACCATTCAAAAAGGTATATTTATTACAACTTCTTCCTACTCGGGCTCGACCCTACCGTGAAGTCGGGGTGAATAGCCCTTGGTCACAAAAAACCTTTCAATTAATTCTCAGGTGTATGCAAGTTTCCTCACGATGTTTCTCTTCACCGTAAGAACGTTGAATAAAGTATTATATGGATCCGAAAATCGGCATGTATAGCAACGAACGACAATGTAACCAAACCATTCATTGACGCTGCTTAAAACATCTGACAAACTAATGACGATGACGATAAAGCAATGTAAACGTACGTTAGATGCGGCTAGATGCGCTGAGACGCGCCCTCTGGCGGACGTAAAATGCGCTGCTGGCACAAATTACGTATAGCGGCGGCGCGCGGCGCGCCTAGACAGATGGCCCACTCGGAACTAAGCGCCATATTTTTACGCACACATTGATCATTGCGTTTACAGGCCGCTCGGACCACGCTCATACAAGCTCGGACCACGTGCAGTTGTCGCTCTCGCAATGATTAACAAAGTACTGATGTTTGATGTGTTAAAAAAGTGGATAAGTGTTCTTATTACTGTTGTAGTGTATTTGGCTGTTTAAACACAACACAAAAATGACGATACACGTTTTTCAAGGAGTCAACCAAGTTTAGGTAGTTAATTTCAAGGGCGGCGGGAGTGGACTTTCTGGAAACTTTTTAATTTGTGCTGCTGGTACGATGCAATGGGGTATGTAAGGGAGGGTATACGTACTTGGGGTTATTGGCGTTCCTAGCGGTGACCTCGTCGATGACCTCCCTGACCTTGTTTGCGTCGAGGCGCGGGAAGGGCGGCTGGTGGATGCGCTGAGACGCGCCCTCTGGCGGACGTAAGATGCGCTGCTGGTACGATGCAATGGGGTATGTAAGGTAGGGTATACGTACTTGGGGTTATTGGCGTTCCTAGCGGTGACCTCGTCGATGACCTCCCTGACCTTGTTTGCGTCGAGGCGCGGGAAGGGCGGCTGGTGGATGCGCTGAGACGCGCCCTCTGGCGGACGTAAGATGCGCTGCTGGTACGCCTGCAAGCAAAACATACGTCAAGTTCTTTGACACATTATGGCAACACTTAAGGCTACAGCGGAATCAGCGTTTTGCTAAACATATGCACTTTATGATCATAATAGCATTACAATGCAATACAATATTCTTTATTGACACCAAAATATACAGTGCACAGAAACAATTTTTAAAACAAATAAAAGAGTCAAAAGGCGGCCTTATTACTAAGGTCTCTGCCAGGCAACCTTTAGGTGGGAAAAAGCGCACGGAAAAGAATGAGCGGGTTAAGGCAATTCAATAATGGAAATAGACATTGCATTATGTAGAGCCTGACCAAAGATTATTTCTTTGCTGAAGCTTGCTCTGGGGGCGCCACGTGTATATTTTTACGACTATGGCAACAATTTCCCTTATAAAATTAGTTCCATTGAAATTCCGCAATATGGCGAGGCTTCTTATTTCTTTGGTCAGGCTCTAGTTAATCTATTTTCTGGCCCCTGAGTTACAGGCTATGCTTAGTGCAGGGTCCGCAGCTTATCTCTGACATGTTTAATGTTAAGATGCTTTATAATACGGATGAATGTATAACTGGTTTGGAAAAATAAATTATTAATCTTATAAGCACACACGTGTTTTATTTATTTTTAAATTAATAGTTCATAGTTTTACAAAAATAATGTATGTTCTCGTACTATGTACTTATTAACCACTATTGAGTACTCAAAACTAGTTACTGAAAATATGAAATGATTTTCCACATGTAATGCTATTTAAATATACTTATTTTATAACAGTGACTGCTCTTGCAAACTAAATTTACAATACTGAACACTACTAAAATGAGTTTAGATTCTAAACTTTGGAACATTTCGACGAATTCTACAAATAATTTATAAACAAATTACATCTCCCATTTGTTCTTCAGCCAGTCCATTTACAGGCTTCAGATGAACAGCAAAGTTTTCTGCCTGATGATAAAGCAAATAGACATATTTTTTTTAGATTAATATCTTGTTGAAAGGAAAAGACCAAGACGAACGTTCCAGGATCAAATCGGGGACGTTCTGACAAAAGGTCAGGTCAGGAGTATTTGAAACCGACGAGCTTGCATGATCAGATTAATGAATGTGGATGAAGCGAAAGAAGTGTGTCTGGATCGTAGCAAGTGGAAGGAAGAGGTTTCTGCCTACTCCTTCGGGAAAGAGGCGTGACTTTATGTATGTATGTATCTTGTAAGAATATATTCTCCTATTCCTACACACTTTGAGTACTATAGACGTTTACGCCTGAGATTATTGAATAGCAAAAACCTTTTTAACAAAAAAGTTACCACCGAAAGTCTTAAAAGCAAAAAGCTTTTTTTGTCTGTTATCTGTTTGTTACGCTTTAATAACCCTTAGACCACCGAACTGATTGTATAATTAGATATGTATGTATATCAGCTGTCTGACACCCATAGTACAGAGGGCGGAGGAGATAGCTGACCCCCCTGCTGAACGCCATCGAGGGCGCCATCTATCGCTCCAAAGGGGTAGAAAAGAACGAACCAACGGCCAATGATACTTCTAAAATTTCAAACAATGCCATCTGTCGTAACTTACAATAAAGTAAATCGTTAAAAGAATGTTGTCAGTATAGCTAAGCCTGTAATTAGGAAGGTGCAGCCTTATTTCGGAAATGTCGCTAAGTTTCAGCGTGACGAAGTTGCGCACGGTATTTTAGCAGGCACGCAGCTATCTCCTCCGCCCTCTGCCAGGTTCTGCCTAGTTTGAGGTCAGATGGCCGTGTGTGAGATGTCCCACATATTGTTATTATTATTATTTTACCTGAGGATTAGGGTTTTCGTTAAGATGTAACTGCATGGCTAACTCTTGTATGTGTTGAAGTTGAAGGTCCGGGTTTAAAGCTTCCAGTCGTAACTGTTCAGGTAAGTTTCTGAAAAAGAAAGCGATATCAAAAGGTTATTTTCTCATTGTTTTTTTTACATTTGTCCTTATGTCCTAGTACACAAAAATGTAAGAAAATCCGACTCATGGCCGCCACAAGTCCTGGCGAGCCAGCAGGGACAGACAATAATAAAGGAGAGGAGCTCGGCTGATGGTGGTTGAAGTAAACTGCATGCGCGGGTCTTCAAAATTAAACATCGTCTTCACGAACTTTCACAGATTTATTAACACATTAATACAGGCTTAACTTCTTAAAATTATAAAATAAAACATCGATTGTGGCCTTTCAGGCTAAGACTCGGGGAAAAAGTGAATGGCCATGGTCCAAGAAAACAAGGTCTAACCGTTAGACCACGTAACTGACACCAGCCTACGTCATTTTGCGCTGTTCATCCTTGTCTATTACACGCATTTGACAAGGATGAATAGGCAAAATTACGTAGAAATGACGTAGGCTCGTGTCAGTCACGTGGTCTAATGGGAAGAGAAGACCTTGTTTTCTTAGACCATGTGAATGGCAAAATGGATGAAATAACATATGAATGACGAATGAATTCCAAAATTGAATATTCGAATTTAGACGAAAAAGAAATGGTAAATGAGATGAGAGCCATTTGCCTTCTCTCTTTTGTTTTTGTTTGTACTGTACTTGTTTTTATTATGTGCATATTTGATTTGATTTGAGAATGTGGCATGCAAGGCACCCCGTTACAATGGTTATCAATCAACGACGATATTAATGATTGATCAATCAACTCACTGCACCAGTTCGTCCCATATGTCGGTGGGTCGCCACGGCGGCCCTCTTTCCGCCACGAGGCCGTTAAAGAACATGGAGTCGAGTAGCCTTTGAGCGAACTGGCACTGCGCCAGCCCGCGGCTGCCGAGGAACCCCGCCTTGTGGAACGTTAGAACTGGCGTCGGGTGGATGCGGATTATTGTCAGGCAGTGTCTGAAATTAACACAATTTTGAATAGAATACAATAAAACATAAAACTGCTTCGTACAGATTGTTTGTCACTCTAATACAAGGCCGCAATATGAGCACATTCTAACAAACAGAAAGAAAAAATTAAGTACAATGGGTTGCCTGGTAGACACCTAGTGTTAACTTAGACCCTGGTGTTGAAAGATCTTTTCTTTCACTCTGACTTAAGATAGACTAAATAGCCCGCGGTTACTTATTATGAGAGGATTGAGCCTAAGTCAGGGTGTAAACTGTATAGGCTTTATCGACCACGTCGGCCCAGTATGGGTTAGTGAACTTTACACACAACTTTTGAATTTATTCGCAGGTGTGTGCAGATTTTATCTCGATGTTTTACTTCACCGTAAGAGCGTCGAATAAACGTACTTATAAGAATTCGAAAATCGAAAACACATTGGTGCATAAACTCATCGACTGTAACGTGTCAAGGTAAATAAGTAAATCAAAATCTTACCTATAACCTTGGAGTAAATTAGCTAGCGTCCTCATAAACACAGCTCGGATCTCCTTATCCAGCATGGCGGGCGATGACGTCAGCGGCGGTGGGGGGGCGAAGGCGGCGTCAGCTGGCTTCAACTCCGGCTGCAGTACTAACGCTAGGGCTTCTTGGAGGGAAGAGAGAAGTGCCACGTCTGGACGAGGAATGTTCACGCTGGCCGGTATGTGGAGCGAGCCTACGTCTAGGTCCGCCACTATTACGTCTAGCTGGAAAGAAAATTATAATAGTCGTTTAGTAAACGTAGTCGCGTGTCGTAACTCGCGGGAAGTCGTTGGATGCGGGCAGCGTTGGACCGATCGTTGTGGAGATCTTTGTGGGAGGCCTTTATCCAAAGCACTGGACGTCTTTCGGCTGAAATGATCTATTTCCACAGCAATCGTTATGTCTGCCTGCATCCAGCAGTGCTAACACTCCAGCCAACCCCGCTGGAAATAAGGGTATGCACACGTGTGCGTATCTAAACGGGAACATCAGCGCAGCGAGCGCGCGACTCAGAAGTCGACTCTTATACAGAACAGAATGCAAAGACTTACCAACTCCGAAACCTCCTCCTTCAAACTGGAATGGACGCCTATTAGAAACGGCGTGGGCGTTGCTAACACCTCAGCCAACCCCGCCGGCAATAAGGGTATGTACACGTGTGCGTATCTGAAGGGAAACATCAGCGCAGCGAGCGCACGACACGCCGCGGCCAGCCGCGCCCCCGCCAAAGACACCACCAAGACTTTGTGTTCGCTCATCACTGCACACCAGAGAGTCACCGAATTGTGGATCCCTGCAAGGAAAAGGCCTTGAAGTTTGGCTATACGGTGGACTGAAGAAGATTGCATAAAGCTTCTGGCAGGTAAAGTTAAACCGGTTCTTTTTCTGTTGACCCACACTTGTGTTGCTAAATCGACATAGCAAGCCTCACTGGACTTGGTTAAATAGGTTGTTATAAAGATCTTTTTGTGAGGATGTCTTCCGGCAGCTCGGAGATGGTGTTAAAGAGCTTTTCTGTTTATTTGGGATTTATAGATAGAGAGGCCTTCTAAATGCGTAGACTTCTTTTGAGTATCCGTCTAATCAGTTGGACAACATGTAGGTACATTGTATTATCTTTTGTTACTGTTTTCAATGTTTTTATTCTAATATTCAGATATTGTATTTTTTTTTCATGCATATTCCCTATTGGTTTCTCATTCATCAACCTTACAATCTACAAGATAAGAAATCTTACCTAACAACCTCAGCAACATATAAATAGAAGTTTGCGTGCAGGGAAGTGGGGGCGAGGCGGGTGGCTGCAGCGCCTGCCTGTCCCCCGCGCCGATGCTGAACCGCACCTGGGGGCCTCCCGCCGGGGGCACCATCACGCACCCCACTAAGTTACCCACCAACGTCTCTAGTGGGACTCCAAGGTTCTCCACCCACACCGTGTAGATTATGCCAAGGCAGTTCTGCAAAACGAAAAAGTTTTATTGACTTTAATTTACACATAAGTATTTTTTATTTGCACCTGGTGAGGGTCGCGGGGTGCGGTTGAATGTGTGTGGGCAGCGCAAGACCTATCTATAGACGTCGATAGCACAGTAAAACCTATTATTTCATACAAAAGTGCCGCTGTCGGTTTGAATGTGTGCGTCGGCACTAGCATAAAATAAGGGTGAATAAGGTGGGTGGCAGTATGGGCTAAATGCAAGCGGGTGTGTGACGGCGCGTACCTACACGGCGCGCTCACATTCAAACCGATGATGCGGCGAGTTGGTATGGAGATACCTTAAGTCGCGATTAGACTACACAATTTGTAGGACACTTTTTCAGCTAGGTTCCTTAGTAAGGACAAGTGTAATTGCAGTAAGGCTCCGATAATTAGGACACTAACTGCAATTACACTTGTCCTTACTAAGGAATCTAACTGAAAAAGTGTCCTAGAAATTGTGTAGTCTAATCGCGGCTTGTGATGAAGTCGATGATTTTTTGTTTCAACTATTAGGTATCTTGTAAACTCACAAGAAAATTAGTTGTCTTGTTTTTAGACATAGGCATTACGCAAGTAAAAGTCCAGTTTTAACACTAAAATGAAAGTGAACACACACCTTCTGGATAAGTGTGTAACGTAAATGAAAATTCTTTATTGCACAAAGGTGGTAAGACTAGAGATCTAACGCAATCTCATTTAATATATAAAAACTGGCAGGATATCTTACCCGAAATGTGTCTATATAGTCTTGTCTGGACACGATGACCAGGCATTTTGGTGCATACATGATGCTGTGGTGGGTGATGTTGGCTACAGGTCTCGCATCTAAGGATTCTTCGTCCTGTTGGCAAATAGAAAAAAAAGTTAAACTAAAGCAAGCTAAATTTGGCCGGGTTGTATAAGGAAGGAGAGAACAATATGCCGCTTGAAAAAGAATAACCGAATGTATTAAGACTAGGTCCTCTTTTTCAAGCAATGACATTATTCTCTCCTTTCAACCCAGCATTAAATTACGGTGGACGTATTATGTATGTATTTATATGTAGGATTAAAATTACTAGAGCCCTAAGCTGTTATAAAAATATTACATTGATTCCGTTCAGTTGTTCATTCAAAGGGTTCATACGTTTGTGAGGGAGTAGTTTCAGGAGCATTCTAAGTTGGCTTCAAAATTGTAAGACGTTACATACGAAGAATAAAATTATTTTCTCTGACTATACCAATGAATTTTGAGAAATTTTTCAGAGTAAAGATGAAGATAAAGAAAATAAGAAAGACATACCAAAAAAAAACAGAAGGCCTCTATCTATAAATCCCAAATAAACAGAGAAGCACTTTAGCACCATCTCCGGTCTGCCGAAAGACATTCTCATAAAAAGATATATATATAACAACCTATTTAACCAAGTCCAGTGAGGCTTGATATGTCGATTTAGCGACACAATTGTGGGTCAACTGAAAAAGAACCGTTTTAACTTTGCCTACCAAAGGCTTCATGTAATCTTTTTCAGTCAACCACCGTACTAATAAACCATCTCGCATTGATGACGAAACCAAAGAAAAAATTAGAAACCACATATTAAAGTCGTTTCCGTCTCAAGAAAGCCATTATTCAAGAAATACTAGCAAGAAGACGTGCCTGTCACCGGATTTATCTCTATCTAAAATTTATCGAATGTTTAAGAGAGAATTTCCTGACCTGCATGTCAAAAAATATCTTTGTCGACAGAGTTTTAAGGAATGTAACTTGAGATTTGGGTTTCCTCGTTCTGACACTTGCAAAGAATGTGACAAACTTTATAACAAGATCATAGCAGCAGATACAGAAGAAGAGTCAAGGCAGCTGAAAATTGAAAGTAAAATTCATCATCGGCGAGCTGAATCAGCATACAAAACAATGAGCGAAGACAGTGAGCAAGCACAATGTGATGAAAATTATGTTGTTCTAGCAGTTGATTTACAACAGGTGCTGTTCTGTCCAACAATACATCACTCAAATTTTTATCAGAGGCAGTTGTCTAACTACAATTTTGCTGTTCACAATATGGGTAAAAATGATGTTACTATGTTCTTATGGAATGAAGCTGTAGCAAACGAGGTTCGGCAGAAATAGCATCTTGTATTTTTAAATATGTTTTAATTAACTTTGCCCCGATTCGAAATCAGGACGAAAATTAATCATTTGAAGTGATCGCTGTATCGGATAGAATATCAATTGGAGGATGTTAAGTATTCGTCATTATGTGATGCAGTTAGGCTACTTCACTTCAGTTGAACAGAAATTTCTATGCTCAGGACATAGTTTCCTACCGTGCGACAGAGATTTTGCTCTTGAGAAGCGTAAAAAAGTATGCAAAGTATTTGTGCCCTCCAAATGGAAGTATGTGATTGCAGATTCTCGCTTAGAAAAACCTTTTGAAGTCGTTGATATGCAACGAAATGATATTCAAGATTTTTCTTGTTTGGACAAGAAAGAACATCAAAAGAGATCCAAAGCTGAAAGTAACTGAAGTGAAGTGGTAAAAATTTTCTTTAGATGAGCCTACTATGATTAAAGTACGCAAGTCACATAATTTAATACAGCCATGGGTACCGCACAGATTTTGCAAAGCCTCTGCTCGGCTTTGCAACCTGGATTCTGGTATTAGACCAGAAAATATACCACAGTTATATGAAGATGCCATTATAATAAATAAAAAAAGTATAACGATCTGATGAATATGGATTTGTATTTACGCGAAGAGTTTAAGGAATTCTATATAAATTTGGCTCACCTATGAAAGTAAAAGAGTCGTCTTCTTTTTCGTCTAGACATTAAGTTTATGAGTAATTTTGTTAACAAAAAGCGGCCAAGTGCGAGTCGGACTCGCTCATGAAGGGTTCCGTAACAGCAAGTAACATAATATAAAAGTTTTTGTAGTTCGTTGTGACTTTGATCGATGTTTTAATAATAGTGAAAGGTAAATTGCGGTTTACGATTTATGATGTATTAAAAAAAAACTACTTACTAGATCTCGTTCAAACCAATTTTCGTTGGAAGTTTTCATGGTAATGCACATCATATATTTTTTTTAGTTTTATCATTCTCTTATTTTAGAAGTTAGAGGGGGGGGGACACACATTTTTCCACTTTGGAAGCGTCTCTCGCGCAAACTATTCAGTTTAGAGAAAAATGATATTAGAAACCTCAATATCATTTTTGAAGACCTATCCATGGATACCCCACACGTATGGGTTTGATGAAAAATTTTTTTTTGAGTTTCAGTTCTATGTATGGGGACCCCCTTAATTTATTGTTTTTTTTCTATTTTTGTAAGAAAATCTTAATGCGGTTCACAGAATACATCTACTTACCAAGTTTCAACAGTATAGGTATTATAGTTTCGGAATAAAGTGGCTGTGACATACGGACGGACAGACAAACAGACAGACAGACAGACAGACAGACAGACAGACAGACAGACAGACAGACAGACATGACGAATCTATAAGGGTTCCGTTTTTTGCCATTTGGCTACGGAACCCTAAAAATGGTCTGATTTAATTAAACTTATAAGTACTAATAATCATTATTATGTCTGTTTTATTTAAGTTTTTTTTGTAACATTTTTCAAGGATCAAAATGTAAATTTAACGATTTGTCAGTTCATTGTTTTAGTGACATTGCATGATTTTCCCCTGTGCCCTTCATATGGTTTCCCTATGAAGGGCACAGGGGAAAATCAAGATTTTAGAATACTTAGAGGAGGAAGCCAGGAACGACTTTATAGAAAAAAGAGACGAACTGCGCGGAGAAACTAAAGAACAGATTTTTAAAATTCAGGAGAACAAAAACACATTTAATAAGAGGAAAAGAGGAGAACTTTATAAGGAAGGTGATTTGGTAGTAATTCAGAGGACACCATTTGGAAATCTATTAAAGGCGAAAGAAAAATTTTTTGGGCCATAGTTTTTGGGAAAGACCGTTATGAAGTAGAAAAAGTGGACAGAGGCGAGGAAGGGCCCATCCGAACGACGACTGGTGTAGATTATATGACGTAGTGGCCGTAGTTTGCTTTTGCCTTTGTCTGACGTACCGCGTTTTGATTTTATTTTCATTTTAATATTTTAAGGAAGAATTATAAAGTAAGTAGTGCAGGATCCTGTGTTTTTGATGAGGCAACACTAGTGGAGAAATGTCAGATAGATAAAGATGGAGGTTGAATCTTATGATTAAATTCGATAATTACCAAGCGACAAACTAATAAGTGTACTTTGATTTAATTCGGAAGTTTCATTTATACACAATACCACATTGGCGACAAGAAAAAGTCGAGTTTCCGTTGTATGGAATACGTTAAAGTCAAGGACTCTACGACGTTGGAGAACGAGTGCATGCCAAGAGAAAAATGTTCCAGGAGTGCGATGCCAGGGCATCAGGCCCTAGATTTGACCCGTATGAAGACGCTGTGGCAGCATTCTTTTGTCTTGGTGATATAATTATTATAATTAATTATCTGGTAATTAAAACTTGTCCATTGGAATCCAGTCCAGCTTTTATTACGAACACGCAACCACTCCAACCCAGTCGCCAAAGTGGTTACCCCGACGACGTTCAGAGTTTGGACATCAACATCAAGAAGTTTGCTTGCGGCGCGCACGCCGTTACAGTTCATCTTAAAAAGGACGCTGTGCTGTGACCTACAATACTATCTAATTTCCTCGAAGAACACCAGTCCGGCCACTATTTCATGATGCAATCCTCGAGGCGCGAGGACAGAAAGGCGTTCCTAGCGATCTTTCGAGAATCAACTTTAGGGTTCACGCAACTTGGTTAGAGAGTCAACAACAGGACAGAATCTGAATTTAATATTTGAACAACATTTACAAGCAGTGCATTACGTGACACATATTCAGGGTGGTGATGGTGAACTATTATTGGTTTTTAATCATTTAATGGTGTTAATATGGTTAAAATATCTTAGGTTATGTTATTTTAAATATTTTAAGTTTGTCAATATTATCTAACTAACCAACTGAGTAATAACAGGGTGCTGGCTTTCAACTTTCACTTTAACAGACTTTTCTAATCTTAAATTTGAATTTTAATAATAATTAATATTATAATATTTTTACCATCGCTACTTAGCAATTTTTTATAACATTAATTCTGTGGACAAAACGGAACAGGAAATTGTAAATTTACAGGCAGAGCTGGAAATGCTCAAAATCCAAAATAAAAAACTAGTTCAACAACAGTCCGAACTAACAAAACAAGTGGCTGTGGCACGAATCCCTTTGTGCATGCAGTCCGGCCAAGCGCTTACCTCCTTTCTGGTTGGACCAACCAGGTTCATGGTTCGCACACATAGAATCGCTCTTTGAGCTTTCCGGTATTGTGGCTGATGACACCAAGTATCATTATGTTTTTATTCGGAACACGCAACGACTCCAACCCAGTCGCCAAAAATGCCAATACGGTCCCAGAGCTGTGGCGCGTATGGAAACGCAATTTTACGTACTATATTGAAAGTAATACTGGCCTCAGTGACAAACAATAAGCTCGTCTACTGCACCAAGCTGGAACGGATGTGCAGGATATTTACGAACAGATAAGCGAAAAAAGCGTAAAAGGCGCAACAGATTTCGATAAATGTGTTAAAAGGTTAGACACATACTTTGACCCGGAGGTCAATGTTAATTATAAAAGACAAAAGTTCAGGAATATTGACAAAGAGCCAAATGAGTCTATGGAGCAATAGATCTCGAAATAAAGTAAGAAAAATCTTAACATCTTACAATAGTTTGTTGAGAGTATGACCTGTTGTAAATACTATTGTTCAGGAACCCACGACAAAAGTATCTGTACAAAAATAATTCCCTTTCAAGGTATTGGAAAACTTAAAGATTTAAAATAGAAAATTCCTATTGATCCTAAAATTAAACTCGTTGCCCAACCAGTTAGAAGACAACCATTTAACATGAGGGACATTAAACAAACACTAATAAAAGACTTACTTGACAATGACATAATAGAACCTGTGACTGGACCGATACCTTGTGTTTTACCAACTCACATTGTGAAGAAGAAAGAAAAGGGACAATATAGATTAGTAGTAGATATGATGAAGGCCAATGAAGCTGTTCTCAGGAAATGTGTGCCGTTGCCTACCTTTGAAGAATTGCTAGCTGATTTGAATGGATGTAAGTTATTTTCAACTATTGATATCAAATCATCAATTGAAGCTTGAGAAGGAGTCCAGGTCTATTTCAGTTTTTAGCAGCAGCCTCCGATTGTTCAGATACAAAAGATTGTTCTTTGGAATTCGATGTGCATCTGTTATGTTTCAAAGAATCATAGCACAGATTCTACAAGGAATAGAAGGAGTTGCTAACAGCCAAGATGACATCCTATTTGGTGGACGTACTAGACGCGTATTGGAATACGGAAAGCCGGAAAAGAAGTAACGCATTTGCTGCGTCAGAGCGGAAGTTTAAAGCTGATTATAGGCTCAGCAAGGAACTAACCAGGCAACTCATAGAAATCCTTAGGCCTTTGATGCCTAACAATCGACGTTCTTCTGATTTGCCAGTGGAAGTTAAGGTTAGTATCTACATACATGAGTCTTAATAAGTACCTAGTCTGCATTTGGCTTTCCTTCTCTCCTTTGATCATACGTGTGGAGCTGTGGAGCTTCAATCAACAGAACTTACATTAATCTCTACTCAGTATTCTTTAAGTGTAGAGTTTTAGAACGAAACTAATTTGTAGACGAACATGTCAAATGTCATTCTGACAGTTCATGTACAGCCCATGCCAAACTTCTAGCTCGCTCTGAAGTTGCGACGCGCATGAGTACAGTCAGCGACATTATAATTAAAGCGTTTTATTTATTTTTCTGGGGAGGTAAGTGTAACTTATCATATTTAATACCTAAAGTCAACCAGGATAAATAAATAACAACAATAAGTTAAAATTATATTTAATAAGTAAAAAAAATAATTAAAATGTGCTTCTTTCTTCATAAACTCCGACACGTTATGAATAATTTTCCTAGCTTGCCGACGTAAAACGGTATTACGTCTAGGCATTTTGACAGCCTTTCAATATCAAAACAGTACTCCTAAAGTATAACAGTAACAAAAACAACAACTTAAAACAATAACGTAACGACAAACAATAACAATAAACTAATATCGTGAAACGACGAAATAAGATATACACGCGACTGTACTTTCCACTGCTAAAACCTACATGTGTTGTGTAAAAGCACTGGGCGCACACTGACGTACGAGTAAATATGGCGAGCGCGGTGCAGCGCAGGAGAGAGCGGGGGTGTGCTCTCCCGTCCTTAACCACTTACGTCCCCCAGACACCTGTAATGTGCCATTGCGACGCGATTCGCTCGATGTTCAGAGCGAGCTAGAAGTTTGGCGCGGCCTGTAACTAACCTTAAATGGGCGTATATTGTACTCGATTAAATTCGCAAATAAAAGCATATAAACCGTACAAAGCCTTTAAATAATCTACTCGGCCGCCGCCAACATTAAGTTTAGAACAAATTCTGTAAAAATGCTTGAAGTACCTAAACTAACCCCAGTAATATTTACCTAAGTATAGATAGATAGTAAGTAAATAACAATTTTGAGGTCCTTACAGCGTTGAATTTTTTTGCAAAAGGCTGCTATCAGAGTCCAATAGGGAATAATTTAAACATACGAATTTCTCAAGGAGCTGTCTCTAATTGCATTTCTGAAGTAGTTAATGCATTAAATCACCCGACAGTTATTGGGTCATGGGTAAAATTTCCCTAAAATAATGAAGAGTTGATGGAAATTTCACAGCAGTAAGTACAGAAGCCAGCGGCTAGATATTCGCACTACGAAATTCACTCCTACCGCTACGGAATACGGGAGCTCTCAAGGTCAAAATGTCTAGCCGCATGTGCTGGCTACTGTACCTACCTAAAGGGTAATATTACTTGAATACTTGAATGTATTTTTTATTTTCTACTTACTTTAATAATAAATTATAGTTAACTAATTTTCTGCCCCGCATTAACACTTTTTTCCCGTGGTAAAAGGTAGCCTATGTGTTATTCTGATGTATAATGACCGTAACGTTTCAATAAAATGCATTGAGTAATTTTTGCGTATAAGAGTATCAATCATCTATACATCCATCCTCACAAACTTTCCCGTTTATAATATTAGTAACATAAAAACCTCATTATAAATTATGCATATTGCATTGGAACCTACAAAAGTTTTTAGGTTCTATGGACGGTTTCAGTTTCCAGGCGTTGTGGGTGCTATTGACTGCACTCATGTTGCCATACACCCTCCACCAACAACGAGATGTATCAAGAGGCGATTTATGTGAATAGAAAGGGTTACTATTCCAACCCTTTCCCCCTAACCCTTTCTAACCCAACCAACCAACAACTTTTCAACCCTTTCATTTTCCCTTTCTTCTGTTTTTTTTTTACTATTCCATAAATACTCAGTTGGTATGTTTTGTATTTAAATTAGATTTATAAAATGACTAGCTTTCCGCCGTGCCATTAATGGAACAATTACATAGGAGTGGAATTGGAAGATATTACTTAATAGGTAAGAAAATAAATATAGTACTATTTTCTGTGATATTAATACATAAAGGTGTTTCAACATGGGCAAAATATTGACTTGAATTAAATGTGCCTTCTACCGTAACGACAGTGCAGACATTAAACAAAAGAGAGAAAATAGGCAAATAGATTTTTTCATCTGTGGGCCATACTCATAATATTCGAAATATTATTATTTCACGTTACAGTGGCAATGGACTGCGTCTTTGGCTCCACACACCAATAGCCGACCCAGAACAGAATCCGGTGCACAAGAGCGCTATAATACTGCGTTCAAAAGTCCACGTGCCACTATTGAAAGATGCAATGGCGTCTTAAAATCCAGATTTCGGTGCCTACTCAAGCACAAAGTGTGACAAATAATACCACAACAATACAGCGTTCAAAAGTGCTCGTGCCACCATTGAAAGATGTAATGGCGTCTTAAAATCAAGATTTCGGTGCCTACTCAAGCACAGAGTGTGACAAATAATACCACAACAATACAGCGTTCAAAAGTGCTCGTGCCACCATTGAAAGATGCAATGGCGTCTTAAAATCCAGATTTCGGTGTCTACTTAAGCACAGAGCATTGCACTACTTTCCCGAAAAGGCTACTAAAATTATAAATAGTTGCTGTGTACTGCACAACATGTGCATAGCGAACAATACCACCTTGGAGAGTGACGAAGAGAGCGACAAGCCCCAAATTATAGATTTTGGGCTACATGATCTTACCCCAAGAGAAAGAGATCAGCGCCGGAACGCATGGCATGGGATTTAAGGGCACCCCATACTGTTGGTTAGGTTCGAAGAGTATGGCGGAAGCAAGATGGGCGAGCAAAGTAAAAAAAATGCAATTCGTTTTCCTTAAAAACATATCCGGTATTAAAATTTTCCCTACTGTAACCCTGTGTATCATATAGGCTAAAATGAGCTCCATCAAGCTGACAATGGAAACTCAGCAAAAATTAAAAAAAAATTGCTCAAAATTTGTTGCTAATTAGTTGCCAAAAAACTGATTTTTTTGCTCTTGCCGATTTCGAGAGATCGCGCACAATGCTAGCTTAACAATAAGGTGGCATGAAGTATGACCCAGAATTGAAAGCAGAATAAACCGAATCAATAGGAATTAGTTGCTAATTAGTTGCTGTAAGACGGTATAGAATTCAATTAAAAAAAAAATTTTTTTTGGCCAAATCAAAATTAGTATTTGCCATGCTTGCTTGAATCTCAATTTTTTCCACAATAAAATGACAAATTAATTTGTTGCTCAATGTAGCATGGCTTGTTGTCACCTGGAGAGTCAGCAACTAAATAAATACCCGAAGATCGGGTGACTCGTCGATCGGTGACTAACAAACCGGCCATGCTTGCTTGAATGTCGATTTTTTCAATAAAAAAATGACAAATTAATTTGTTGCTCAATGTAGCATGGCTTGTTGTCACCTGGAGAGTCAGCAACTAAATAAATACCCAAAGATCGGGCGACTCGTCGATCGGTGACTAACAAACCGGCCATGCTTGCTTGAATGTCGATTTTTTCAATGAAAAAATGACAAATTAATTTGTTGCTCAATATAGCATGGCTTGTTGTCACCTGGAGAGTCAGCAACTAAATAAACACCTGAAGATCGGGTGACTCGTCGATCGGTGACTAACAAACCGGCCATGCTTGCTTGAGAGTCGATTTTTTCAATTAAAAAATGACAAATTAATTTGTTGCTCAATGTAGCATGGCTTGTTGTCACCTGGAGAGTCAGCAACTAAATAAATACCTTAAGATCGGGTGACTCGTCGATCGGTGACTAACAAACCGGCCATGCTTGCTTGAGAGTCGATTTTTTCCACAATAAAATGACAAATTAATTTGTTGCTCAATATAGCATGGCTTGTTGTCACCTGGAGAGTCAGCAACTAAATAAACACCTGAGGATCGGGTGACTCGTCGATCGGTGACTAACAAACCGGCCATGCTTGCTTGAGAGTCGGGATTTGTAAAAAAATTTTTAACAGATTTACGCGATTTACCACTATGGTCATGTGTGGTGAGAGATGACTTTGGATTCGGTCGAATTCCTGCGTCATGGGGGGTTTACACGGGTCGATTTTCGCCGTGCGGCCAGTCGCTTCACTAATTGCCTCACCAAGCCGCATCGCTAGCCCATTTACACAGGTTACTAAAATCGCATGCGGCTCTGTCATTTCCATCGAAAATGTTGAGCAGAATAGCCGTTTGTGCCGGAATTGAAATAATTAATTATTCAATCATTCAACAATTGCTTAAAGAACAAAGAGAGAAGAAAAAACAAAAGGAAAGAAGAAAACGTAATGTTTGGGTACGTGGATGGATTTCTCGACGTAAGGACTTGGGTGCTTCGGATACTTTATTGGTTGAGTGGAGTTTAGAAGATCCTGATTATTTTAAAAAACGATTAAGAATGACCACTGATCAGTTTAATACTTTACTACATAAGGTTACTCCGCTTATACAAAAATGCGATACCAATATGCGAGTAGCACTTTCTCCGAAAATTAAATTAGAAATAACCCTGAAGTTCTTGGCTACCGGTGATAACTATTCAAGTCTTGCAGAGTCATTTAGAGTTCCAGAATGCACAATTTCCTTGTTTTTGAAGGATGTTTTGGATGCTATATACAATGTTTTACAGGAGTTCATTATGGTAAGTGAAACTAGTAATTAATTATAAACGATTTATTTATAATTTTTCCATTGTGTTTTCATCTAAGCATGACCTAACAGCTTGAGATAGAATATCGTCGTTCACTGCGTATTGTTGCCCAGTATTTTCTTGTGTTAGTAAACAGCTGGCAAAATAGTCTTCTTCATAATCGAGGTGCCTTCTAGAAGTGGAAGCTTCGGGAGTCGAAGTTTCACGCTGGTTTTGAAAAGCTTGGTTTCGGGAAGTAGTAGCTTCGGCTTCTGGAGTCGAACTATAGCGTGTATACTCTGAGAGTGAACTCGTAGGTCTAGCAATTGGAAAATGTTGTGTATTTAAGGTTTTCAGTCTTTCTTGTGACAAATAATTATAAATGAAATTTTGACAAACAATAGCATTTCTTAATGGCAAACTACGTAATTGGCTTGCCACATGTACTCCGAATGTATCAAATTCATCTTGACGGATAGTTTGAGCCAAAGTTTCTAATCTATTGACTGCTTGTAAAACAGGTGGGTCCATTTTAGGTGCGTCCATCAGAGCACGCTCCGCCTTTTTCTTTGGAGACATTTTTTTTTTCTTTTGTAAGGGCGCAATATTAGATTCTTGTTCCAATTCATCAAAATATGAAGACGCGTCGCTGTTTGTGTTCACCGCTGAATCTTTTCCCTGTAACCATACACTAATATAAGTTTATTTCTTTCAGGTGCCATCCACCACAGATCAATGGAAGAAAATACAAAAGGATTTTTTAGATCGCTGGCAATTTCCTTTTTGCTGTGGGGCTATTGACGGGAAACACGTATTAATCGAAAATCCACCACACGGAGCATCAGACTATTATAATTACAAAGGCACTTATAGTGTGGTGTTGTTTGCTATAGTGGATGCACATTACCGTTTCATATATATAGATTTCGGAACTAATGGACGCATGAATGATTCGCATATTTGGAAAAAAACAAAGTTCTATAGTGCTCTTGAAAGAAATACTTTAGAACTACCTAATAAGGCAGTTTTCGTTGGTGATGATGCTTTCCCTTTGGCAACCTATTTAATGAAACCGTATTCAAGACATGAAGGTTTGGAACACAAACAAAAAATCTTTAATTACAGACTATCAAGAGCACGCCGAATCGTAGAGAATGCCTTTGGCATAATGGCTTCACGATTCAGAGTATACAGAAAACCTATATCTGTTTCATTGGATAAAACTGATTCTATTATTAAAGCGACCTGTGCGCTGCATAACTGGCTTCGGACTAATCTCATATACATGAATACTCCCGAATTAGTAGACGGAGAAGACTTCAGTTCAGGGACAATCAGAAACGGAAGTTGGAGAAGCATTCCTACGGCAGGAGTAGACGAATTAATGACACCGCTATCTTCTAACAACTATTCACGAAATGCAAAAGATCTGCGCGATAGATATGCTGATTATTTTGTCGGACCAGGAAAAGTTTCATGGCAAGATAGAATGATTGCGTAAATATTGTATGTTTATTTAAGTACCTAATATTATAAAAATGGCCCTGTTCACAATTTACCTATTATAATTTATAATATGCGAACAAGAATAACTATTTAATAAATAATAATAAGACTTACCATGTTATCTTTACTGTTTCTTCCTTCTATTACTGGCTTTAAAAAGCGGTCAGCTACAGAAAACCAAATTAATTGAGGTCTGTATACATCATCCTTTCCCGCGCCACTCTTCTTTGACTTTGCTACCTTACTGGCCTCTCTATTATACGTGGTTCGTATATTTTTTATCTTCAATTTAAGCTCTTCAACTGTTATGGACAAACGCATTTCTTGAATAATAGATTTAAGAGCCGCTAAACGTACATTATTGTTCCTGTAATCTTGTTCTCTTGGGTTCCATAAGCATGGATGCATTTCATAGCATTCCAAAAACTGTATGGTGTTATTTTTATTCATGGTTGTTACGATACATATACACAGAAACGCTGTAGTAAATAAATACACGTGCGTGCGCGAAACACCTTCATGCGGCGGGCGATCGCCTGCAACTGATCGTTTACACGGTCGATTTTAGTCGCCAGTCGCATGCGGCCGGTTGCCGCGCGGCCAAAGTCGGATGCTACCCAACTTTGGGGCTTGCGGCTTTAGTCACTTGCAACTTAGCCGAATTGCCATTTAGATGGTCGATTTACGCCGCGCGGCAAAAATCGTGCGGCTTTAGTCACCCGTGTAAACCCCCCATCAAGCAGTAGCGTGGAAAGCGATTTCAATATCGTAAAAAAATTATTTTTAAAAGATGAAGTTTTACCGATGAGAGTCGATAAATATGTCCACATGTTTATTAATTATATACAAGGAAGGCTCAAGCTTACTGACGCTAAGCTACAAACAATGGAAACGACAACCGAGATTGACGGAAGTCAGATTGAGGAAAATAATATTGAAGAACACGAGGTTGAAAAACATATGGTGGAAGAACACGAGATAGAAGAAAATGTTAAATTTGATTCCCTTACCGTCAGTGATGAGGATTCAAATAATTCTTCACAAGCCGTAAGCATTGATCAAAACAAGGCATGCCCTGCTTGCTACAATAATGATAAACCAACTGGTAATCATAAATGTTTTATTTGTCATCGGCCAGTCCATAATTTGGACACATGCTCAGAACCCTTAAAACTGACAGATGAAGGGTTCGGGCAGAAAAGGATTTGTTTCAAATGCAAAGATGCTGACAACATTAACATTATTATTGGAATGCGGCATGAAGAAAATTGGAGGAATCAAAACCTACAATTAAATTCAGTAAAACAGACAAGTAGGGCTGAAAAATCAAATGCTTCTACCAATGATGAAAAAATAGCGAAATATTATGGAGGAAAAGCTTATAAAATTAAAGAAGATTTACAAGTTACTGGAAAAAATAAAAAAATTACAGTTTTAAAAAATGGTAGCTCTGACAAATTAAATCCAGTAAACATAGAGGGAAAGAGAATTCATTGCATCTACACTTGTCCATTTGATACTGTTTATCAGATACTTTTAGCAGCTATTTGTGATAGACCACATTTCTATGCGCAAGTAAGTATTCTTTTTACAACTTTTGTATTTGATAAAACTATTTATTAATTGTTACATTTTATTTCATAGGTTGAAAAGCAGAGAGAAAATAATGAGATGTACGATTTAGTATTGAGAACGTTTGAAAAAGGTATAACTGCAGCGACGTACACAAATCGAGCTAAATTTCACTATAAATTTATTAAACACTCTGAACAACCGGATGGATCGATTTTATTAGAATGCGTAACGACTGTAGAACAAATTGTGATGAGGATGTTTGCAAACACACCGAGTGTTCAAATTATGATCAAGTGCAATGCATGTTCAGCAAGTCATGTAAGAAACATTATTGCACCAATTGTATACATGTCGGACATGCAAACTGATGAAATTGATCTCACAAAGTTAGATAATTTATCTATGGTCACTGTGTGCAGAACAGAAGGATGCAAAGGACAAAGACAAACGTCTATTTCTTCCCTAGGTAAACTTATTAATATTTCTTAGTATGTGTAAATAAAATACTATAAATAATCGGATTATTCATGTAAACTCATATTTTACAGGAGACATGGTTATTCTAGAAGTATTTGATTCAGAAACAAATATGAACAGAAAGCTGAATTCTATACCTAAGTATGTGAAAAATTGCATCAACTCCAAACAAATATACAAACTTGTTGGAGTTGCAGATTATACGATTCCAAGTTTGGGAACAAGAAGATCTTCTGATCAATCAATTGGTCATTTTACGGCTGTATGTTTGCGAGGAACTCAATGGATTGAGTACGACGATCGGTGTGACAAAGAAATTCGTCGAAAAGATAAAAGTCTTGTCTATCCAAGGATATTAATGTATGTTAAACTGCAATAAAAAATTGTGTTAAGTTATTGATAAAAAGTCACCATTTAAAAACAATAAAAGTATCCCAACACTCGAATTTTAGATTTTTTAATTAGTTTATATTTATTTATTTATTTTATTTCCCATAACATAATTAAAAATACATACATACATATATAGTATATTTAATTCCTATAGAGGTAACTAGTCGTTACCTGTTCATAGGTTCGGGGAAAGTAAAATAGGTATACATGACATATAAATCATGGGTGCCTATTTTACAAAAAGTAAACTTAATATTAAATATTTAAACTATAATATTTTGATATTATAGAGTTTGATAGAGTTTCCACTGTCAGCTTGATGGAGCTGCTAAAATGCATTGTAGATTGTAGAGTAGCTTGAAAACGTCAGGGACACAAGTGCAAGTAAGCATGACGCTGCTGCACTCAGATACATAAGGTAGAAACCATAACGAAGACTATAGGAGAAGCGACTAGCGATTGACGGGTTTTTGGAAAAGCCAACAATATCCTAAATGTACGAAACAAAGAAATGATTACTTTTTTTTCTTTCTTTCTCGTAAATGCATCATCCTGCAGTTCCATTTCAATTTCCTGTATTATTGCGTGGAATAAATGACCAAAAAGTCAATCAATTAACCATTCTCCCAGACTATAAAGCTAACTTTTTTTTTGTTAAGTTTTCATGTTACTTAACTTCTTTGTGATTGTTAAGCGTCTGCTTTCTGCTGCTAGTTAATTTCTTTTCGAATACTCAAATAGTTTTGTATAAAATTAGAACGTGAATAACTATATGTATAATATGCCATTCAAGTTGTAATCCTGGTATAAGTGTCTTTATTGATATCTTTATCTCAGATATAATTAAAAAAATCAATCCGTATACTACATACGTACAGTGTCCACAAAAATCTACACAACAAATCAATTACCTATATGATTTTTTTCTTGTACATGATGTGTATATCAGCAACCCAATCGGCGTTGCCTGCCCGTTCTACTAGCAAATTCAAATTCTCAGAAAACGTCTTTCGCCGTTGTATTACGGCAGTTAAAAGGCGACACCGTTACCCTAGAAAACCGAAGGAGGCCTAAAACGCTGCTCGCTCCTCTCAATCACAAAGCGCACGGCCCAATCGGTTCAAATTACCGGTCACGGCCTGCATAATGCGCATAGAAGGGCGGAAGGGACAGGTGCATCTAATAATAACGATACATGCCTGCAGTCTTATCCACGTTTTTGGTAACTGAAATAGATAACTTTCGACTTAAATTTAAATGAATACCATGGTATGGTAGTCGACTTGCACACTCAAAAGAAAAAACAAACGTTGTACCAACATGATAAACAAAATGGCGTGCCCATGAATCATAAATACCACCGTACACGGCAGGGGTTGTAATTCACATGGAATGTTCACGAGAGATCCTGTCAGCTGATAACACTGAACGAGGGAGATTTTCGGATAGAAATTTTCGTGAAGGTTATTGGCCTTTTGTAAACATTAAATTGAATAAAATTTGTATTTACTTATTGCACGCTAGAAATATCAACAATTACAGTCCACGACAGTAAACGTGTACGAAATGGCCTATTGATAAGGTAGCAATATGAACTGTGTAGCGATCAGTGGATAGCGATTGGCAGAAGAGAAGACCCTTATTAGGCGAAAAACTTAACTCAAGAAGACTTCTCAATGATATTTTTGATGACTAGGATTCGAGTACACCAACAGCTAAACGACTCGTTAAACACGACACGATGTTTGAATAGTCACCAAATGCAAATAGTAATTTTCTCGTTACGTCTGTTTGTGAACTAGGGATTAAGACTCGAACTGACCAACAAATAAGTCATCATACAAGTCGTATTCAGAAGCCTTAGGCGGCTCAATAAATCTTGACTGTCTATCTAACTACAAAATAGCAACACTAAAATAATCTTAGAAATTAAAAAAAAAAAATGTTTGTCTCTCTCTCGTTTCCGTTCTTGTACATGTACGTGCTCTGAAACTTATTATTTAAAATAAATCTAGAAATAGCCTCAAAAACGTATTTTTCATTTACGAATTGGTGCCGAAACTCGGGAACGAAGCAGGGACCTTTAGACAAAGATGCAGTCGCGATGCGTCTGCGGCTGTCGGAAGGGTTCTTAGTGAGCATAAACGACCTTATACTGCAGCTACAAGTGAGTGATGACAGCGATGATGAGGAGTTTGACGATGGCGGCTTGGAGGAGCGATGTATTTTTTCTTTTTTTTTTATTGACCTATGCTTGGGTCGAAAAAGTACGTCGAATCAAGCTTCACCGGACTTGAAGCGATGTTTGTCCACTGAAGCCTGTAGGCCTACTATGACATGACATGACGTCATATAGTAGTAGCGATAGGCTCGAGAAGCTGTCAAACGCGACATATTGAATGAGCTACTATTATGGCTCTAATGTCACTATGTCGCGTTTGACAGCTTCTCGAGCATGTCGCTACTTACTTAGTAGGCCTACAGGTTGTGTGAGGTAGGCTAACCTCGAGACCAACAAGATAACCAAACAAACAGTTTTCATATAATTTTTCTCTGTAATTTGTTTAAAGCTGAACAAATTGCGTTGCGATTCTGTCCTTTGTTCCGCGGGCATAAGAACGGTGCAAAGTCCAAAGTGTTCAGCTTGAGATGCTCTTGACTGTATGTATGTGATTCACCCGGAGGACCCAACCGTATATCCTGTGTATTGTTATGTTACTTCACTTGTTTTACATCTGTTTTGCATCATTATAATCAAGTTGAGGGTACATTAGGTTTAAACTATGTTATCTTGCTCAACACGCTGATTTTAAAATACAAACTCGTATTTACCACATTGATGGGATCTAAAACAATAGACAAATAAAATAATCCTCCGTACTTATGAAAGAATTAATAGAAAGTCAAGTAGACGGACGACCTCATTGACATTATAAAAAAGCCCTGACGATAAGAGAGAAAACCAATAGATATACAGACTATGGGCCCCTGGGACCCTAAAGTTAGGGGCTGTGGTTAGGGGACTTATTAAGGATCTTTCGGCGCGTTTCCAGAGAACGTTTTCTTTTGGCATACCGCAATGCACTTCGTACTTTTCAAAATGTGTCGTGTCGAATCGGATTCTTTTTTGTTTATAACAACCATCTTAGTTGAAGTTTCAAAACTAATACTTAAAAATGAGTACACCGGTTCATACAAAGCCATGACGTCATATAGTTATCTAGCATACGCCATATTATTGGATGTTTTTTGCTCGTTCTGAGTTACTCACTTCCACTCGTTTTTTGTTCCGAGCTTTTAGTTCGCAGACAGATTAAAAACGCGCCTCCGAGCGAGAGTACAAAAGTTAGAGATGTTGGCTGTGTAAAGTATGTCCTTTGCCTTTGTGAATTTACAAACTTTTTTCCATGATATTGCAGGATGAGTCATTATCATAAGAAAAAATATGGGAAAATAAAATGGAAGTTTACATCAAATCACTTGCTTGCTTATCGGGTGGGATTCGAGGTTAACCTACCTCACAAACCCTGGTTTTATTTTAACCAAGAATTATAGGCCTCTGAATACTTATAATACTAACAACAGAGCGTGGTTGTTCGGGTTAATCAGAATTGTTCGAAGATGGTATCAACGAGTTCGGCGGCGTCGAGTCTGCCCATTTCTAAAATTGGAAATTCCGAGTGAAGTATTAGTATATTGAAGAAAAAGGACTGACAAACGTATTGAAATTAGAATATAACAAAAACTGAGGATATCATCAACGATGCTAAGGCCAAGTCCATAATTGTACAATGTGTGTCAGATAAATTCCTAAACATCGTGAAAAGGTGAGACACTGCTAAACAGATACTCGAGCAGCTTGAGCAGGTATTTGAAGGGAAAAGCGTGTTTATAGAAAACGCTTACTGGCACTGAAATGTAGTAGTAATGAAAATGAAAATGAAATATGTTTTATTCGAAGAAGATTTTACAAATCACTTTTCGACGTCGAGGTGGGTTCACAATTTGGCTGTCTTCTGTGGAGAAGAACCCGCCGGAAGAAACTCCACAGGCGTTGCATCTTTTCAAACTATTTTACAAAAAATATTATTTTATACAATTTGATTCATATAACAAAGAGTGCAAACGAATTAGTACAGATAACTGCCAAGATCACTTCTTGAAATTCGACAAATTAGTAGCCGAATTAGAACAGGTTCGGGACAGTGACAAACTATGACACTTGTTCCTAACATTGCCTCAAAAATATGAAAATATAATTACAACATTGGAAACTACGAGTGAGGAAAAAAAATTACTTTTGATTTTGTCAAAGCAAGGTTGTTAGACCCAGAACTAAAAATAGAGAAATCTCAAGACCAACAGACTGTTACAACTTCAAGTACTTTCTTCGCTTGTTTACAAATATGGAAAAGACGAAGAGGTCACATAGCCAATCAGTGTTACCGAGGTCAGTCAATGGAAGTATCAAGATCAAGAGCAAGGTCTAGAAATAGAGGAGAATACAGAGGAAGACGAGAATTTCGTGGAAGGTCCATAGGACGTTTTGTAAATGTACATTTTAGGACAAACAACAGAAAATTATAATAGAGAAATGTTTATTGCATTGTCATCTGAAACAGTATCATGCAAAAATAAGAAGAGGACCAAATAACCTTTATGAACATTCTTAGATTTTCGCGGTTGTTAACTGCACTAACACACATGAAACCCGTGAAAATGTGTGTTAGTGCAAATAACCTTTGTCATTGATTCTGGTGCTACTCACCATTTTATCAAAGATGTTTATGAAAAACACACATATGTATAAAATGTTTGGAAAAACCTATCCAAATAAAAATTGCTAATAGTGACATATTAACAGAACCGTCTTAGGCTTCCGACAAGGCTCCTATAACAACTACATTCGCAGATAGTACGGGTACGGGACTAACGGCTTTACTTTACGTGCCTTCCGAAGCACGGAATTATCTTTCTTTTCGGATAATCAGATGATTCAAACTGCAATGTCCTAACCAAACTGAGGAAAGTGGAATGTTTCACAAAGAAAAATTTGTTCAATGTGTCCTACCGGGACTCAAACCCAGAACCTCCGTAACGTCAGGTGAGCTTTTGACCCTTCAGGCACTTTAGGTCTAATTACCGGAACGTCCAGTCGGGTCATTAAGTCTATTTCCCTGAACGTCCACTTCCTTCAATGTCTACTTACCTAAACGTCTATTTCCCTAAACGTCCACTTACTTAAACGTTTATTTTCATTAAGTCTTTTTCCCTAAGCGTCTACTTCCCTAAGTGTCCACTTCACTAAACGTCTACTTCACTGTTTTTATAAAATACTAGTTTTCCTCCGCCGCGACTCTGCCCGCGTTAACAGTTTTTCCCGCGGTAAAAGGTATTACTCAGGGTGAATGTAGTTTTCTAACAGTGAAAGAATTTTGAAATCGTTTCAGTAGTTTTCGACACACATACACACACACACACACACACACATAGACACACATACACACACACATAGACACACACACACACATAGACACACACACACACATACACACACACACACACATACAAAATTTTCCTCTTTATTTATAATATAATTATGGCTAGGAAAGCTAGCCATATTAATGGCTAAATAATAAGGCTCCGCCCGCGTTAACAAGTTTTCCCGTGGGAAATAAGTATTTTCCCGTGGTAAAAGTAGCCTATATGTTATTCTGATGTATAAACTATATTATTGTAAAGTTTCATTAAAATCCGTCCAGTAGTTCCAGAGATTAGCATGTACAAACCGACAGACGGTATTTTTTTTTAAACGTGTATTTTTGTGTTCAGCTACATTCCCTTTATCACCTACAATCAGATATTAAAAAACAAATCAATGTACAGACACGCCTATTGTTCAGTTTTATTAGATAGAAGAAGGAGACTAGCTTTCCGTCCGCGTTATTTTTTTCCCATGGGATATATGTATTCTTTAAGATTAAATTAGTTTGAAATAAATAATTGTGTTCTGTTTCGACAAAGGCGACTCCAATATATCGAACTGTTTTTGTTATGATATGACCTACGGCAGGACCTAAGGCATTAATGCAACCTCTTTATAACTAAGTTACAAGTACCTGGCAATTGAAATTATGAAACTATTAATAATCGTTTTTTATTGACAAGTAATGTCAATGACACTATTTTGTTTCTTTTGTTTTTCGAAAAACAAACGTGGTTAATAGTGTGTGTTGTTTTTCAATTGTAAAAAAAATGCAAAAGAAACTCTAATATGACCGAAGAAGAAGATAATAATATTATACAATTTGTAAAAAGCCGAAAAGGAAAAACCTCATTATTGAGAAATGGGTACCAATATAATTTAAGTCGCAAAAACAAAACGGGCACAACGTTGTGGAGGTGCTGGAAGCGCGAAGAATGTTCGGCTACAATCACAATATGCAAGTCAAATAAAGTGATTCGGGAAAGTAGGGAACATACCTGTCCAGCTAATATAATAAGAAATGAGATCCAACTTTTAATGGACAAATGTAAACAGGACGTATGTCGAGACTTCCGGCCGATAATAGAAATTTTTGACGATAATTTTGAGGATTTCAAGAGGAAGGGTGAGGAATATGCCGAAGCTATGCCGTCCTTCTCTTCGAAAAAAAATGAGTTGTACAAAGCAAGAAAGGATTTTTTGAAAGTGAATAGGCTTCATTACGATTCATTACGAGACATCAAGTTGTCATCGACACTGAACGACAGTTTTCTTGTCTGCGAAGACGGAGACGATGAAAAAATTGTAATATTTGCGTCACCCACCGTCAGAAAATTTCTGAAAGGCTATAAAGGTATTTATTATGCCGATGGAACCTTTAAGGCAGCTCCTCCACCCTTTTATCAAGTGTACACACTACATATTGATCTCGGTTCAACAATCACATCCACGAATATTGTGCCAGCTATTTATGTGTTGCTGCCTAATAAGTCGGAGGAGACTTATTTGAGGTTATTCCGACTGTTAGAAGATAATTTGGGCTTGAAAATCAACAGATTTAAATGTGATTATGAGATTGCACCTATCAATGCAGTGCTTTCAGTTTTCCCAAATTGTAAAGTGAGCGGTTGTTTCTACCACTACAACAAAGCAATATGGCGGAATGGGAAGGAGCTGCAAGTAAATAAAACGAAAACTGGTAGAAATATATTGAGAATGACAGCCCTGATTCCGCTTTTACCTTCTGATAGAATAGAAGATGCATTGAGGGTCATATGGAATGACGCTCCACAATCGTCGGAAATGACGAAGTTTATAAAGTATTACCAGCGTCAGTGGTCAACCAAAAACACCCAAATGTTGAGTTGTGCCGATGATAAACATCGCACAACAAACTCGCTGGAAGGCTGGCATCGGAGATTAAACTCGAGGATTCCAAAAACGCCAAATTTATATTTGGTAATTTTTTCTTTGAAAAAAGAGTCTGTACATTATGATAGTATCATAAAAAAAAGTATAGTCAATAAATTATCTCGGAAAAATAGAACGAAGCAAGATGTAGAGTTCGACAAACGATATAAAAGAATATTACAAAAATTAAAGGATGGAGAAGTGGATACCAAACAATTTAAAAAAAAAATAATATATTTACGTTTACAATGTAAAACGAAATTAAAGACCTGTTAAGTTAATTATTTGTTATTATCCTTTATTCAGTATGTTATGCTGGCAAAGATTATAAATAAACCACATGGTATAAGATTCACAAATGTTTTATTTTTCTTAATGCCTATGTAAAATGATGAGTAGAAAAATAGGCTCGATAAAGGAGCATTCGGGTTAGGTAATGGACATTCAGGGAAATGGACTTTCCGGGAGATGGACTTTCCGGGAGATGGACTTTCCGGGAAGACGACATTAAAGGAAAGGGACATTCCGGGAAAATGACATTAAGTGAAAGGGATATTCAGAGAATAGACGTTCAGGGAAATAGACTTAATGACCCGACTGGACGTTCCGGTAATTAGACCTAAAGTGCCTGAAGCCTTTTGACCACTCGACCACAAGGGCTGTTTTATAACATTAATAATACCAAATCTACAACGAAGACTCGTCTTTTAAGAGGGTGATTATGGAAACTTATACAATTCTATGTCGCCCTCTTCCGTAACTACTAGACTTGTTATAATAAAAAAAATGTATTACATTACTAACATATTAGGTGTTTGTTACTAACATTATCTTTGGGACAAAAATATATTTTTCATCCCATCTATTCGAAAAGGACGACTTGGTTCGCCTTTATGTGCACCCAAAGGTGGTGTTTTCTATAAGAAACTTTTAGCGGGCAGTAATGAGTTTTTAATCCTCTTTATAAGTGCGCCGCAATTATCTTTGCCGCGCACTTTTTGAATTTGGAACATCTTAGTGTTCAGCACCAAAGAAATCGAACGCAAATATTGTTTGAATAAAGACTGGCTGGTACGACGGCCCATAGTCACGCCGCCGGATGAATGAAAAAAAAAAACAAATTAAAAAAGCGCGAACTACAGCCCGCGTTTTCGTAAATTTTCACGGATTGTTAGAAATTCATTGTTTTGTTTTGTTTTGAAAAATGAGTTCTTTAAGTGACAGTGAAAGTATAGAATTAACTCCTGTAAGCATTAGAACTGACGCAAGAAATGTGATGGATAATCTATTACCTGCAAAATCCCGGGAGAAATATATGAAAGCCTATGGTAATTTTATTGAATGGAGAAATGCAAGAAGCGCCAAGAATTTTTCAGAATCTGTGTTTTTGGCCTACTTCCAGTACTTAGCCAAAACTAAACAACCTTCCACTCTTTGGAGTACATACTCAATGCTAAAATCAACAGTCAGTTCTAATAACGATGTAAAACTGGACACATATTCGAAATTAATAGCGTACCTGAAGAGGATGTCTGATGGATTTAAACCTAAAAAAATCCAAAGTGTTCTCAGTCAAAAACGTGGAGACTTTCCTTAATGAGGCACCCGACAAAGTCTTTCTTGCCGTAAAAGTAAGTAGGTAACTATGTTTACGGTGGATTAGTAAAATATAATCATAGTGTATAAAAATGCACATTTTATTGTAACCTGTACTTTGATAGATACTTGTCTTATTCACATTCGGTTTTGTTACAGGTGGCTTTAATTTTCGGATTACATGGAGCTTGTCGTGGCAATGAACTTTTAAAAATAACTGTTGATGATGTCGAAAATCACTCGGATGATTTACTGTTAGTAAAGCTGACCGATACAAAAACCAAAATTGACCGATCCTTCGTAATACGAGAATACAAAACTATTGTACAGAAATACCTGGACCTGCGTCCTGCTGCTATGAAGACCAATCGGTTTTTCATCCGTTATCAAAATGGCAAGTGCTTCAAACAAGTGATGGGAAAAAATAAAATTTCTAACATGCCACAAGAAATTGCTACTTATTTGAAGTTACCAGATATCAAGCTGTATACAGGACATTGTTTTCGTCGTACTTCTGCAACCCTTTTGGCAGATACTGGAGCGGACTTAACTGTTCTAAAGCGACATGGAGGATGGAAATCGAGTGCTGTAGCAGAAGGGTATATAGAAGATTCCATTGAGAACAAGGCGAAAACATCTGAACGCATCGTGGAAAACATTAAATTGCAACCTTCAGTTAATCCATCCATACCACTGTCGCCGCGCCCATCTACATCCAAACAACGAGATTCACCGTCACATTTTCCTCAAAATGATCCAAATTCGGACATTTCAAACACGCAGAATATAAAATCTACAACAATCTCTATTCCTAATAAAACTGTAACAATAAATTTTCATAATTGCGAAAATGTCTCAAATGTAAATATAAGTTTTTAGTTGTTTTAATAAAGGATACTATTTAATTTCAATTTAGTTGTTACTCTATGTTTTATTAAATAATAATATTACAATAAAATATGAGGCGCTTTTATTTTCTCATAGTAGGTGATGAAAAGTAGAGTGTATCACTCGGGCGCAAAATATATTTTTGGCTCTGGCGACGTACTTTGAATCCCTCGCTACGTTCAGGATTCTACTAAAGAATCCCTCGCTACGCTCGGGATTCTACTCTAGAATCCCTCACTTCGCTCTGGATTCAAAAAAGCGCCCTCGCCGTAAAAATATTATTTTGCTCCCTTATGATACAATCTACTATTACAATGCATGTGCTCGAAAAGAGCGTTTTCTAAGCAGCCAAACAGTGCGGAAAGTAGCACTTTTCCGCACTAGTGCTTTTTACTTTTCAGTTTTTTTTTAATTTTTGCTCAGTCTGTCATTCAGCCAGTCAACCTTATTTGAGAAATTTTTATTAACAATTGTTACTAATATAAAGGGAACAATAAAAATAACAATTCAATAAACGCGTTTATAATTAGTATAATTACTAGTGATGGGCCGAATGTGGATTGAACCGAATTCGAACTTCGGCCGAACATTCGGTACATGACAACGCCGAATTCGAACTTCGGCCGAAGTTCGGCAGATCTTCCCGCCTTTTATTCAATGAGTCACGTCAAGACTTGTTTACGCGATCGCTTGCAATTTGTTGTTGTCCCTACCGCCCGCTCCCCGCCCGCACGTCACCGAGCCGGTCGGCCGCTCATCTCATTATTGCGTCATCCGTGACACGCGTGTTTTGTTTTTATTGACTTTTAATAGTTTTAATTATTTTGAGTGTGTTCAATAATAGAAATACACAAAAAAATATTGAAAAATAGTGCTGTAAGTGTAAGAACAATGAGTGGGAGAAAAAAATCTAGTGTCTGGACTTTCTATTTAGTTCTATTTAGAAATAAATGAACCAAACAAAGTAAAATGTACCTTGTGCGAGTCACTAATATCTCGTGGTGGTAGTGGACGAAAGGCGTCTACGTATGCGTTATCTAACCATTTGAGAGTAAGACATCCACGAGAATTTTCGCAAATGCAGCACCCTATTCATACGCCAAACTTGCCGTCGACGGCGTTGACTTTGAATACTCAAGAAATAATAAAGTTTGTGACTTCATAATACATTTCACCTAACTAAACCTATAATTAAATAAATTATTTTAATTGAACATAATTATTATCGATGCTCATTCTCTCTCGCAAGGGATATCGGCGTGATATGTATGTATGCTGGTCCACCTAATACTATGACGATGATGTAACGAATTTCGGCCGAAGTTCGGTATTATGACCCGAATTTCGGCCGAATGACGAAATTCGGTTTAATGTGCCGAATTTCGGTTAAACCGAATGTGAAACGAACTTCGGCCCATCCCTAATAATTACTTTAGAAATTGATTTTTATTGATAAATTACGTTCAAATATTAATTAAAAATTTGCGTGGCTGAATACATTTTACTCATTGCCTTAATGCGATTCGACAGCTTTGCACATGCGCAGTAGATGATTTTTTCAGCGCGAATGTGTTTTTTTTATGAAGCCCGCCATTTTATACGCCTTTATAATATAACTGTTTTTTTTTTTCTTGCACAATGCATTGTAAAATCTTGTATGATACACGTGCGAAAGATGATTTCCGACTCGTGTCGGCTTATACACTCGCTCGCTTTGCTCGCTCGTGAATAAAATGACACTCATCGGAAATCACATACTTTCCGCACTAGTAGCATAAATATCTATTTTTAAATGCAAAGTTAAAAATTCTGTTGTAAACAAACGAAAGTGCTCTACCATTATACATATAGAAAAGTTAGTTATGATAACATTTTATTTAACTAGCTTTACAATATTATTAGTTTTTTTTTATTACATTACTAACATAGATTTAAGTGCTGTTACTAACATTTTCTTTGGGTCAACAATTTTTTTTAAATTGCGATGTTTAATATAACAAAAATTGAAATTCTGTTGTAAACAAACGAAAGTGCTCTTCCGTTATATATATAGAAAAGTTAGTTATAGATAACATTTTAACTCGCTTTACAATATTATTACATTAAAAAAATTATACTTTTTTGTATTAAATTACTAACATAGACATAGATTAGATACTTGTTACTAACATTTTCTTTAGGTCAAAAATCTTTTTTTAAAAGCAAAGTTTAAAATAACAAAAATTGAAATTCTGTTGTAATCAAACGAAAGTGCTCTTCCATAATATAGAATAGTTAGTTATAGATAACACTTTAACTCGCTTTACAATATTATTACATTAATTTTTTTTTTTTATCACATACTAACATAGATTAAGTGCTGTTACTAACATTTTCTTTGGGTCAAAAAGCTTTTCAAAGCCAAGTTTAAATTAACAAAAAAGAAATTCTAATGTAAGCAAACGAAAGTGCTCTTCCATTATATAGAATAGTTAGTTATAGATAACACTTTAACCCTTAAGCTTGCTTTACAATATTAGACCTAACGAACTCAAACACTACAGTAGCATAGCCAGTAGTCAAAGCAATTGCATTACTACAGCCAATGCATAATACGCGCTTTCATCAAACGCCACATGTAAATACATTAAACCATCCAACAGACAGTAAAAAGCCTGCCTGCCATTTCAACCACAGCTAACGCTCATTACTCTATAGTCATAAAGTTCAATCTGCAACTAATATTTTAATTCACGCCTGTGTGGTTGACTGTTGTTTGGTATGCGACGCGTTATGGTCACGCGTTTATGTATGTATAAAAATAATTAGGTCGTCCCCCGGTCTTGACTAGACTCATTGTTTGAGCTAGGCGTCGTCTGTGACAAAGGGTTTTATTATAATGTGTGATCTATACCTACTACCTACTCTAGTACCTACTTGCTTAATGTTCTCTGTGTAGAAAATGTAATCCTAAGTTATAAGATTTTTGATGATAGTCACAAACAATATTTAAAAGAATTTGTCAACGAAGAAAAAGCAGGGTTCGAGCAAAAATCAAGTTGTTACCATAATTAGGTACAGTAGCCAACACATGCGGCTGGACATGTTGACCTTGAGACCGCCCGTATTCCGTAGCGGTAGGACTGAATTTCGTAGTGTTAATGTCCAACCGCATGTGCTGGCTTCTGTACATTAGGAAATTTAATTGTGTGAAAAAAAAAATGAATGAAAAGCTACCAATTTTTTTTCAATTACGTTCACTAAGGGACCAAGTGTCTTCCCTGTAATCAAACTGTAATTAGAACAAGTGTAAATTTTGTTATTACACCTAATCTGGTCTCCAAATTAGAAAAAAAAACACTTCATATTTCTCCAAGATCTAGTTCCATATTGTCAGCCCACATGACAAGACCATTGACATCACCATAACAAGATGAACTCTCCGAATACAGATAGGTCTGCCTGTCACCCATACATTAATAGAAGGCCTCTGAGATTGAGTTACTCCAATTAAACTGGCAGCCAATTATACGAGTAGACATGTAGTAATAGATGTATGTACTTGGTGGTTAAACTCCTTCAATTGAAAACAATAAACTATTTCGACCACAAACTATTTCAAACTATCAGGTATTCGTTCAGAATTATAAGAATGACATCCAAATTAACCAAACATACACTGAAGCAGAATGAACCACAACACGGCCTAAGTCGATTCATACTTCTTTTCCTTTTACGACATACATGGCAGGATATAGACTACAATAACGCAACAAATAAACTATACTACCATATCCAATAGAGCATTTTTGATTCAGTAATATGAATATTTTAGTTTTTACTACATACCCAATTTCCTATTAGCAACGCCGGAAATACGAGTATCGTCTCCGTCTATCGGCGGCGTCGAGGGAAATCACACAATATTAATTCAGTCAATTCAGATGGCCGTTTGGGGATGTGGCCCTTCGAGGAAACGGTCAGTTCTGGTAGCCGTTCGGGTATGTGGCCGTTCGAGTAAACGGTCGATAAAGGACCTGGCCGTTGAGGAAAGTGGGCGTTCACGGAATTGGACGTTGGGTGCCGGATTGAATGAACATACCCGGGGAATGGGGGACTTAATATGTAAATCAAAAACAACTGCGAACCCCAACCTCCCTGCCAAGCGTGGGAATTTTGGCAACACATCGCTGTTAGTAAGATCAATAATAATATTTTAAAAATAAACATTAACAATTTTTACGATTACAACTAGATCAACTTTTTTAGGCACTGGATGATGATGACACACTCAGATAATTTTATTGTATTGTTTTAATTCGTTTTTTTTTCTATACAGAAGCCCGGCTTCAGATTGGAAATTCTTTTTTATTTATCAAAACATTCTTCATAAATGTTATTGCTGCAAACAGGTGTTCCTATTGAACCCGAAACACTCCCAACCAAAGGTCGAGCTGTAAATCCAACATTGGACTGGTTTTGGGCTGTAGGTACTGGGCGATATTTTCGGCTATCAATTATTTTTACTTCTTTACTGTAGCACAGGCCAGACGACTCAATGAATTAGTTCGTAATACATATAAACTATACGACGTCATAGATTTCGGCTGAGTCGATTCACTGCCCAGAAGGTCGATGACCGCATATATACTACTAATTACTACAGCTAGTGCCAGCTACCGGACTAAACGAGTCGAGCTGACGATGAATTTGTTATCATAGTCCCTGATCTTAGCAAAGATATAATATTGTTTTGAAAATAGAACACACGGTTTTTTTTATTGACCTATGTTTGTGTCGAAAAAGTAAGACGAATCAAGTAGGTAGGTACTGAACTTGCGGAGAACACACGGAATAAAATAAAAACAAAAAGATGCGTTCCTTTATCAAGTTGAAATATGACCGACAAATGATTATCGTACTAAAGGTGATATCAGACGGTTCACTCGAATGATTGTTCACTCGAGTGAATGCTTCATTTTTTTTTCATTCTATGTTCACACGGCTTAGACGAAATGATACAGAAATGAACATTCATTGTTCTTTCTTTTAAATATGTCATCGAATGAAGTCGAACGTCTTGGAATTAGTTTAATTTGTGATCATTTAATCAAAGAGTTGGCAAAAAAGAAGCAAAGAAAACGTCGACGGTGCGGTGGTGGGTGCGACCATGGATTGAAAGAAAAAATTTATTAGGAGCTTCCAATACATTGTTGAGAGAACTAGCCGTTGAAGATCCTGATTCATATTGTAATCATCTTCGAATCATCATCATACAGAAAAAAAAAGTTATAACTTCGTCGACAACGTGATGTCCGTCGGCTACAGGACTCGAAAGAAAATGGCCGAATCCGAATGAACGTTCTCTCAGTGTTCAGACCGTTCATTTCTCGTTCATTCGGAGTGGGAATGAAAGATACCGGATGCCAATATCCAACACTGTTGGATCGGTTCACTAATGAATTCATTCGGCACTCGTGTTTCATTTTTTATTCAGACATTTCATTTCGAGTGAAATGTACCGAATGAAAGGAGAAAATGAACAAAAAATGAACCGTCTGATATCACCTTAATTGATGTCAAGTTTGTTGCCGCCCCATTGCTGTATTATTGTTCTTCTTGTTCAACTACTCGTGTGTTTTCATTTATCTTTACTTTTATTTTAAACTAGCTGTGCGCCCGCATTTTTTTTACTTTTCCGTGCACTCTACCGTAGGTATGGGATATTTTCCCGCCATATCATATCATATCGTTTCGGAGATTAGCCCGTACAAACAGACAAACAGAGAAACAAACAATTTGAAAAAAAACTGAGCTTGTTCTAATATCACTTCTTACATCCCCCTGACTCGGATTTTAGCATTTTCTTCTATGTACGTACAGATTTTCGACCACTGAACACAACATGACACAGCTGGTAGGATTCGGATATACGCGCGCCTATAAGGAATCTGATTTCAAAATTTTCAACTACAATCACATAATTTAGAAATTTATCGATTTTAAATGGCACGAAGAGCATAAAAGAGTATTTCTAAAGATAAAAAGCAATAGTTAGCATTAACACCTTACATTAGATCTAAGCCGCAGTAATCAAAAATAAGATCTGGCATAAAGGCGACGATTTTTTAATATGGTTACCCGACACAAGAGCGAGATCCTACGTTTTGTGTGCTGATACATTTATCTCTGTCCAAAGTAAATCTATCTACGCGCACTTTGAAACACGCAGGATGTTTTACTATGTGTGGAAAATGTGGTGTAACAAAGGCCTTTTCATTTTGAACATGCCCATAAATTTCATCATACACAAAAATAACAATAATATTATTAAAATAGCTTTAATTAGCTTGAAATAGCGTCGTGTAGAAAAACGCATTAAAATGTATTCATCTATATTTAAGGGAAAGCTATTTTTAATGTGTTATAGCAGAAACGCTAGTTCTAAGTCTATATCTTAGCTCGAGTGTTAACTCTCGAAGGAGTTACTTAATTGGCGAATATTTTTTTCAAAAAAATATAAGTTCCATAGAACTGGCATGAAGTAATTGAAACGGCATGAAAAAGTGAAGTGCTGTAAGCCGTTGTAGTAAGTAAGTAAAAACACTTAAGTACTTACAGTAAGCAGGTAGTATAGTAATCACTTGATAAACATAATAAACGACAAATCGATCAGAGAGAGTTATTGTATTAATAATCGGAAGACAACAAGCTTGGAACCCACAGCCGCGAAAGGTCGGGTAGAGAGACAGGAGTTTATATGCAACCTATAACACAACGCTTTCTATGTAAAGGATTGCATGTAAACTCCTAAAGCGCCCTTTTCGCGTCTGTGGCTTTCAAATTCAAAGTCCAAAGCACACTAATATTATAAAGGCGAAACTTTGTGAGTGTGTATGTTTGTTACTTATTCACGTCTAAACGGCTGAAGCGATTTTAATAAAAATTTGTTATGGAGTTAGCTGATACCCTGGATTAACGCATGGATTAACATTTTTTACCGCGGGAAAATACCTCATTCCCACAGGAAAACCTGTGAACGCGGGCGGAGCCGTGGGGCGGAAAGCTAGTAGGTAATATTAATAATAAAAAACTACACAACACCTTCGGAAGTAGAAAGTACCCTAACAGCTGACTGCGACAAGGTTGGGTTAGATCAAAACCCGTAACAAGTGAAAGTTGATCGGAATCTTATTTGACGAATTAATCTTGACGCTATACAGTGTCATATTATCATAACGTAATCTATACTATAATAAAACTGAAGAATCGGCGTGTCTGTACATTGATTTGTTTTTCAAAAGACTGATTGTAGGTGATAGAGGGAGTGTAGCTAAACACGAAAATACAAGTTTGGAAAAAATGTCAGTCTGTCTGACCGTTGTTGGACCCAATTTCAATGAGATTTTGAATGGTGGTACCTTATATCCCCGGTCAACATCTTAGATACTTTTCACAATGGAAAAAAAAGCGTAGCCGTGGGCGGACAGCTAGTTTTATAATAATGATACCAAAATGACGCTACGCTAGGTCTGTGTGGTTGACAAAATCTAGCTTATTAATTACGACAAAGCACAAATAAATGATAATCATCATCATCCTCGTCAGCCCACAGCTGCGTAGGCCTCTTTGCACCACTTACGGTCCTGTGCCTTCCGTAACCAGTAAAAACCAACCGGTTTTACTATATCGGCGGACCAACAGGCCGTGACAAATGAATGCTGTTTCAAAAATCTTCCCCGATGAAAAAATTGTGGATGCTTTCACTACTATGACATGCAATCTGGAGGGATTACAAAAATAAAATTGAATGCTACACAAGAAGGACAAAAGTTACAGGCTGGATATTATGCTATTGAAATTTTACAAAGTAGGTATTTTGCAATTAGACATTTTGTAAACTGGAACTTTTTACCGCTAAACATTTTCGGTCAAAAAATCACTAGGCGGGTTTTTTTAATAATAAAATCCTATCTATTCCTAATAATCCTATTCATCTACTTTTAAATCTACACCCAGTGTATATCTACATAAAGCTTACACAGTTTTGTTTTGTACAAAAGTAGGTACGTC
Source organism: Teleiodes luculella (assembly GCA_948473455.1). Classification (NCBI taxonomy): domain Eukaryota; kingdom Metazoa; phylum Arthropoda; class Insecta; order Lepidoptera; family Gelechiidae; genus Teleiodes; species Teleiodes luculella. The sequence continues at coordinate 10,950,625 of OX419599.1, forward strand.
GCTTGAATACAAATTATATGTTTTCAAAGAAGTTATTCAAATTCGCATCGAACTTGCCGGAATGCAAAGCATACCGTAGAAGGCGATAGCCCGAAATTTTGCTAATTTCAGATCACGCGATCTTCCGCTCCTAACCATAAATAGGTTTTGTTTGGCATAGATTTTGTCGTCCCATACCAAATGGTGAAAACATAAAATAAATTATGTAAAATATTATTAATGTATTATCCAATTTGAACAAAGCAATTACTTATTATACATAATTTTATCTGTATCTTTTACTATACTCTGCATTAGCCTGCAATAATGGTTGCTTATAGACCTAGAGTAAGGGAAAGAAAAAGTGACAATATTCGTGTGCCATAAAATTCTATGATTTTTTTTGCTTTTCGCCCCGCGGCTCCGTTTCAGTTTCTTCATTTTGTCTTATCAAAATTCGAGAGTAACAAGTAAAAATCATATGAATTCCAAGCAGCCTGCTACCAAACCAAATACTCGTACCTAAACATGACTCGCTGTACACAAGTATTTCCGTAACTCATCACTCCATCGCGTTATGGTCGGTTTCAATTAGGCGAGCGCATTACTCCGGCGCACCAAACCCTCGTAAATTCCGCGTGAAACGGAACGAAACGCTTTTAGCTGAATGCGCAGTTAACATTTTTACGCTACGCCCATTCATACCCGCACTTTTATTTTACTACGCGAAAGCAATTGGGTAGGTACTTGACTGTATTAGAAATAAAATATTTTATGCTACGTAGAAAAAAGCGCCTGAAATCACTCTTGTACAAACCTAGTCTGGGGCTGTTAATGTAAATAAAAATAAAAGAAGCTTATTTAACTAGCCATGGCCCAGGCACGCCCAGGTTACTTAGTGTGTTTAGAAATATTTTCAGCGTTAGTTTATTTCTCAAGTTAGTCTATAGTGCTGAATGCTGTTTCAAGTTTACTTACACTTACGCAAGTGCTTTATTTATAACATTTACAAAAATTTTCGTTACATTTTTATTTAGTACATATATTAGGTCCTTACATATTAAATTGCCGTTCAGTATCAAAAAAGTGAAACAAGTTTTTTTTAATGAAATTATTATTTAATCAATCAAAGTATGCGCCGTTGTTATCGATACACTTCCGCCATTTTATAGGCAGATCATTGATACCTTTGGAAAAAAAATCCTGGGAGCGAGAGTCTATGAACTGTTTAAAGGCGGTTTTGACTGCCTCATCAGATTTGAAATTTTTTCCTTGTAAAAAGCTATCCAAATTTTGAAAAAAGTGATAATCGGTTGGGGCAATATCTGCGTCACCCACCATACTCTCCAGATCTTGCCCCAACCGATTACCACTTTTTTCAAAATTTGGATAACTTTTTACAAGGAAAAAATTTCAAATCTGATGAGGCAGTCAAAACCGCCTTCAAACAGTTCATAGACTCTCGCTCCCAGGATTTTTTTTCCAAAGGTATCAATGATCTGCCTATAAAATGGCGGAAGTGCATCGATAACAACGGCGCATACTTCGATTGATTAAAGAATAATTTCATTAAAAAAAACTTGTTTCACTTTTTTGATACTGAACGGCAATTTCATATGTAAGGACCTAATATTCTTTCCTTAATATTAACATTTTTATATTTTCACCTACATCTTCGAGGATCTACCGTGTAGATGTGGTCCCACAAATGTACACTGAATTTATTAGAGGGATGATACTCTAGCTAGAATAATAAAATAAAAAATAAATAAAAATATTCGTGTATTTTTTGTATTTATTTCTGTAGCGCCGTAAACTATGCAAATTCTTTGTGCTTCGTGCTTTCCGAGATACGTTGCGGGTGAAATGGAATTCGGACGATGTTAGAAATGGGACGGGGTATTTACATTATTACATTTTCCAAATTTCAAAGGTTTGAATGACTCTGTACAATACAAGGAAATGATTTGGCAGATCAACTAAATTACTATTGTTATTTGAATACCAGAAATAACCAGGTTTCTCTGAAATTTCGCATCTAGCTAGATAGCTATACCTACATACATACTGTCTGTACGTGTGAGATATTCAATAAGGATATTAAGGCATGAAGAGAAGACACTGTAATAGTACCATTCCATAGAAACAAACCTATACAAAATAAAAATAACACCGAACATAAACGCTTCCTATACATAGGTACTTAAGGAAGGGAAACAGATTGAGATAGCGTAAATAGACGTAACATGAGCGAGATTGGCTCCAGAAGCGATGATTCGGAATGGATTTGTATATGCAACACGATTTGCTTGGCCCTAATACGTCCCGCAGGCGGCATCCCACCCACGATCACTATCTGAGAACATTTCTTTGTTGAAAAGCTACATTCACCCTAGGCTATATTTTATTTTTAAAAAAATTAGGGATCCTTACCAAAACTTCAATAATGTAACCCAATGTGTATTAAAAAATCTTAAAATATTCCTAATAGTTGAATGGGCTCCGAAACTACTGAACCGATTTTGGTGAAACTTAGCATAAAGATAGAATAGACCCCAGGAAAGATTATAGCCTACGATTTACCGCGGGGAAATTTCTCATTCCCACGGGAAAGAATATGAAAGCAGGCGGAGTTGGCACAAAGATAGAATAGACCTTGCAGAAGAACATAGGCTAACTTTTACCGCAGGAAAAATTTTCATTCCCACGGGAAAAACTATTAGTATATATATAATTGTTCAACTCATCTAGTATACATACAATACAATGAAGTAGGCTTTGATGTACAATAATGATGTTTTTATTATAGATTTATTTTTATACTTAAGTGTTTGCCAACCCTAAACCTTCCACCATACAGCGGTAACCGCCACATCCTGAAAGTGTTATATTATAGGTTTACGATGATAGACAGGAGTAAAACGCCCTGTTGGCTGCTGCATAATGCATTACTATACACTATGCACCTAATTCTGGATCCGAGTGATAAAAGTTCAATAACTTGTCGTTTTCTTACAAAAAAACGATAATAAAGAAATGTATTTGTTAAGAAAAGACTAGGCTTGGCTAATTGCGATATATAAACCTACCTATCTACCATCAGATAAGTATGTACTTCTTGTAATACAAGATGGAAGAGCAAGGTATTCCCAACACGAGTATCTCTGATTACTCACAGGGAAACCCCGTCTATGTAATGATTTACACTCAGTTGCAGAAAGCTGGCATTAAATCCTACCTTAGGTAATGGAAGATTAACTCTAATGATTTCATTAGTTTAAAGACGTTGCATAAAAATAAATTATGCCAGGATAATCCTTCATTAGTTAATGCTCTCATTAAAAAATGTTGCCCTCAGAAACAGTATGGAAATTAAAAAAGAGTGAATGTAATGACGCAGATCTGTCGTATTTGATGGTAGCCGAGCCATAAAACTTCAAAAAAAAGCAAATATTGTTTGACATAGACAGTTCACGAGCAATTCATATTTACAATTCGTGGCTTTAAAAAAACTGTTATTGTCGATTTTTTTGTATTTTTTGCTATTTTGTGATGGCTGAAGTGCAGAAAAAACGGGAGCGGAGTGCGAACTACACAGGGCAGTAGAAAATCATGTTAGCAGTAGTGAACTGGTGAGTGTGTTATTTACAACATTTTCGTTTATTAAATAATTTTACTAATATGTTAAACAATGCTACCGTAAGGCAAATTATGCAAAACAGGACTACACAGACTAGCTATGTAAGTAATACCTAACTGAAATTACGGAGTATACTTCTCACACAAAAATCTAAACCTCGATTGTCGCCGGAAAAGTTGTAAACAAATAAATTACTTTTGTTCCAGTTATAAGCGTATTATTGAAGATAAAAGGATGGGAGGAACGTATGTACGCAAAAAAACCGAAGCCTGGAAGGCAATTTCTAGAAAGTAGAACAGTAATACTACTACAGGCTACAGAGGGACAGAGCAGCTCAAAACATTGTATGATAATATGAAACAAAAAGCTCGGAAGAAAGTAGGGGAATGCAATGTATGTACTGTTTTAGCTCAGTGTAAAAATGTAGGAATTAAAAGTAATCAATTAAATATCAGTTTAATACCTACTTTTACTTTTTCTTTTCTTTACATAATATTACATGATTTACACGATTATTATCTTAAATATATTATACTGAGAAACATTTTCTGTGTTTTATTTAGCATTTGAAATGTTATTTAAGTAATTGATATTAGAAAGCAACCATAATAAAATAACCTATTGGTTAATAAAGTACTAAAGAAGTAAGGTAAATTAAATATTTCAAGCTTTTGCAACTAGATAAAGACATATTTCGTTAAATATCCTGACAATTTTTAGCTTTAATGGAGCTTTCACGGCCAATTATATTTTTAATGAAAGAAACGTCAAAATAATGCCCATTAGACGATAAAGACGCGTTGTGCAACCAAAAATGAGATAAAGATAGGTTTGACAGAGGGTTTGACAGTTCTTCCATTAAACTTAATGAAGCATTAAATTTAAAATTTATTATGACATCAGGGGTTTATTTATATTGAAATAAATGCATTTTTATTTTTATTTATAAACATTTTTATAAAACACGAAAAGCGAACTACGAAACGATTTAAATACACGATGCGATCGACGACCGATGAATTTAATAATACTACGCTATAATAAAAAAAAATCCCTTTTTTAAATTTTTACTTCAAAAATAATTTTGATCTTTCGCATCGCAGTGAGCAGGCGGAATTTTATATTAGCGTCTTTTTAGCCACTTTTGTAATTTGCCCGCCTGCCAGAATAGCGGTGATTATGTTTATGCGTTAGTGTACGCAATGTGAACGATGTCGGATGTTCTGCAATTATTGCAGCTGGCATCTATTAGCGCCTTTTAAGGAATTTTATCATTATCCGTACATCCGCTTAAACAACCCGGATCTCTCTACCTATATCGGTATGGCAACATTTCGACGTCATCAGTCTTGTAAAGGTGGCTTCTCACTGCGCGTGCTACTACGCGCCGCGCCGCGCCAGTTCCGTTGGGTGGCGCGGAGTGTCGCGTGGCGCGTCCATGCGCGTGGAGCGGCGCGGCGCGTAGTAGCACGCGCAGTGAGAAGCCACCTTAAGAAGTACTCAAAACGTGACATCAACTAACAAAATATAGTGTAATAATCGGGGGAAAATATATTTTTTGACACATTATAAATCCAATAGTTCTAATTTCTTTTGTATTACTATTATTAGTGTTACTGAAGACTAACCTTGTGTTTTTCTCCGATCTACCTAAAGAGCGGAACAAGAAAAGGGGGGAAATAAAGGGTGCAATTGCTATATATCATTCAGAAAAAAAGCCTACAGTGGATATCTTTTCACTTCATAAAATTATTTGTGTACAACTATAAAATATTCACCTATATTATTTACGAGCTTCTTCACATAAAAAGGGTCTTAATATTAATTTTGACGCCTTTTTACGCGACTACAAAGGGTTATGTTTTTCACGCGTATCTGTGTATGTATGTGGTATTCTTTATACCCTCGAATTATCCAAACGGCTGGACGTATTTTAAAGAATCAGGTGTATTGTATATCGATTCGTCTGAACCGTGCGATGGTTATAGGCTAGGTTTTGTTTTAACTAAAATGGCGGCGGCCGAAAAGTAGAAAATGGAGTAGAGAACAAAACAATTTTTTGCGTACCTGGCACATCATTAGATAGAGGTCCTTCAAAATGAAGATGATGTCTCTTAAACCATTTTACGGCCATAAGCTATGCTGGGCTGTAACAGCACATAAACTGCAGGAAACAATTTTAGACCAGGCAGTTGTTGATTTAAGCAACCACCTTTCGCTAAAGGTCAGGCGTATGTGGCACTAAGCAAAGTAAGATCTCTCTCAGATTTAGTTAGCTATCAGCTCCCTTGATCCTAAAAATTTGGTAAATTTACTGCATGATCAAAATTCCCCTAAAGAATTAGATCGCCAACAAAATCTGCTGGTAGAAACTAGAAACAATGTATTTAACGACAGGAATTAAAATAAATCTAAAAAGTCTTTAAAAAAAAAGTAAATAGAAAAAATCGAATAACCCGACTGTTTAAAAAGTGAACTAAAAGATGAAAACAAGATGATGTAGGAACATAGTAGCATGTATAATTGAAATCATCTTTTTCTATAAATTAATATACAAAATTTTTGTTAACAGTCTTAAGCCAATTGAATGGATATAGATAAAGTCATGGAAACAGTAAAAAAACATCCAATCAATATGATACATTATTCCAGTCGGTCGGAGGCATAAATGTAGCAGGAGTCGCAGCAAGTAAAATATGAATAATATGCCTCCGAATACCGAATTTGCCTCTGACAATCACAATTCAGAGATTGCCTAGTCCATGGTCCAAGGAAACAAGGTCTAACAATTAGACCACGTGACTGACACAAGCCTAGCTCATTTTGCGCTGTTCATACTTGTCTATTACATGCATTCGACAAGGATGAACAGGCAAAATGACGTAGAAATGACGTAGGCTTGTGTCAGTCACGTGGTCTAACTTTAAGACCTTGTTTTCTTGGACAGATGATGATGACAGATGGCCTAGTCTAATTGTTGAGGAGATATGTTTGCATACGAGCTGCAGGAAAAGATACATAAAACTAAACGCAAAGGGCGTTTATAAGCCATTTATATTCAATACTCTTGTTGCGGGCAAAGCAGTGGCTGGTCCCAGTAGTGGGAATAGTGAAAGTGGGACGGGCTTTCTATACAAACAAAAATGTTTCATCTGCGCTAAAGACCTCTTAGATGAATATATGGAGAAAGAAAACAAAAAACCCTTAGAAAAGCGACGTCCAACTTACCAAGTAAGCAGGGAAAAGAAACAAAAAACAATTGTAGCCGCTCTTCGAAATAATCTGTCTTTTACAAACCAAATGGTATGTTTCTTACCACAAAATAATGAAAATATTTAAGTAATTAATAGGTCTCAGTTAGGTAGACCAATCCGCACTGGACCAGCGTGATCGACTAGGCCTATTCACCCTGATTTCTGGGTAGGCTCGAGCGCCTCAGTGGGGACTGGGGTCCTGATATATTGAGCTGTTAATGAACTTATACGTGCTCATACACAGAAAAGGATTGGTTATATTTTACCCGCCTGGTATGCTAACCCCAAATGTCACTTCTTTTCCGCGCGTTTCCTCGTAGTTGGTTTCTTTGCATTTTTTTTCGATTTTATCTTGCTTATCGTGTTCTCAAGCGATGGGGAAAGAGGACAAGATAATAAAAAAGCTTATCAAGTGCATTGAAAAACAGAAAAAGCACAAAAAACGCCAAATCCAGAGGTTAGGGCGGGACTAACAGAAAGCTCTAAACTAAGTAACCAAGGTCCATACCTTGGTCCCTTAGTTTAGAACTTTCTGTTAGTTCCTCAATAGGTTAGCCAAAGAAAGGTTGGACTGGCCACGGCCATGATACGGAAAGTCATGACAGACATAATGACAAATGAAGTTATTGACAAACACAAAGATCCTCGCAGAACTAGCGTAAATAGAGTAAATAGTAAATCAGCGTGGGCGATTGATGCTACAAGCACCTTCGCAATAGATCCAGTCAATGAAATTAAGGGTGTTATTGTGAAGTTGGACGTGCGGAACGAAGGGAAACTTGTACATCAACACTGCCCGTGGTCGACACGCAACAAATCTTCTATGGAATGAATTATCAACTTTGCTAAATGCTAATGGTTCATTACACAAAATTAATTTTAAAATTAATTAATTAAAGCAAAATAATTTAAATTTTTATTTTTTTAAAAGAAAGTTAAATTGGCTGAAATAAGCAGAGTACGTACATCAATATTATTTTTTCAGTTCGTCCATAACTTGAAAAGTAAAGTCAAATGAAAATTAGCTGAAATAAGTTGGGATACTTCAAGAACTGGTGGTGGTTCAGACACATCAAATTTAACCCCAAATGAGGAGCGGTTGGAATCACTGTTGGGTCCTGGCTTTAGCCTTTCTTTGCCAAATATAAGAATGCAGCAATTCTTGGAACAGGAAATTAAAAAGTGTATCATTTAATTGTCACTAAGTTTCATCATTACAGCCTGCGGCAGTCCCCTGCTGGACATAGGCCTCTCCCAAGGCGCGCCATTGGCCCGATCTTCGGTCGCACGCATCCACCTGCTGCCAGCCACATTCCGCAGATCGTCACTCCATCTAGCCAGGGGACGTACTACACTTCGTTTACCTAGACGTGGTCTCCACTGCAGAACCCGCTTACAATAAGTTTATTTCGACGCTGGAAAGGAAAAATTATCCAAGCGCCATTTTTGGCCAAACTGAGTTATATACATTGTTGAAATCGCCTGATTTTTCTGCGTCGTTTGGTCTTACTCACGTCCTTCTACGACGACTTTTGATGTCGCTTCGACATTTTGGAGTTCGCGATATTTCACTTTTTTTTCCTTACTAACCGACAAAATTTTCGACCATTTTTGAAAATTTGGTGGTTGTCGTTATTGTGAAATGCTAAATTTGCCTTTGGTCAAGTTTGACATTTCTGTTCGTACGGTAAACTAACGAACTAACGAACTCCCTAATAATGAAAGAGGGAATTCTTCGTATATATTTTATATTTTTCTTCCAAGTAATTTTGGTCACTTCCAGACCATCTCAATAATAATAATGACAATATTCTTTTTGTAATGCGAGACAATTCCTAACTTAAAATCAAATCGTTTTTCTAGAATACCGGCAAAAGCCCCAGTTACATTTAAAAGGAGTTTGCAAACGCACTGATGCAAACTCCACATCCCCCGCGGTCACAAGAATTGTCTCGCTTAACACAGTTGACAACCCTAAACTCATGACCTAAAAGTGGACAGGGCAAAATAAACACTTAACATAACAACCTGTCAACAAAGTCTGTTGCTAACAGCTTCCTGGTGCAATGCAAGCAAACAAACCAGACCATTGCACAAGAAACGAATGCCAAAACCTGTCCCAAAAGACAGTCGCATCATTGATCAGGTTGGACTACCAAACACCGAGGCTATAAGCCAATAGACTCTAGTCCTAACAGCGTCACAGAATGAGTAACAGTCAACCTGTCAAATCGGAAGTAGAAACCAGCGTCCAAGAATTAATTTAATTCGCTTTAAAAATATAAATAATAATCAATATTCCAAATCCAAACCAGGACACGCAAGCAACAACGCCCAACAACGACAAACGAACAATCAAACACAGGGCGCACGCGTCCTAACTATCACTTAAATATTTCAACCTAAGTTAATTTAACAAAAATCAGGGAATGCGCGAATCTTAGATCTTCATTATACAATTAAGGTAAATCTCGACGAATTGACGCGTACACCGCATCAAAGTACAGCATTCCGGAACGTCAGCAACATACTAATCGTTTTTTTTTTTAAAAGAAAAACCCTAAGCTATTTGTTGTTAAGACATCATTGAAAGAAAACAACAAGGTGTCAACAACCCTACACTAAGCTCTATCCCCCCCCAAGAAAAATTAATAAAACAACCCTATTGATTTATTAATCGTATAAAATTTTTAAATTCTTCGACGCTGTCATCATGGATGGTAGGTATTAAAATTATTTATTTAAATTATTTAATTTTATTTATATCTGAAAACAAACAAATCTGCATAAAAAGTTTCAATCAAGGTAAGATAAATAGCCAGTAAATGTCTAACACTCGGTTGCAGAGAAGGTCATTAAATTTTAAAGGAGCATTAAAGCCTAACATTTTCATTAAGTCATTGCACAAAACAAATTTAACTGTACTTTTAACTGGGCATTAAAAAATAACTAAAGAAACTTCAAAAACCGTCATTAAACATAATTTACGTTGCACAGAACCTAGTTAGGTCTAATGAGACATTAAAATTAATTTAATGAATGTCAAATTTTAATAGGTCCTCAACCACCCATTAAATATCTGTTTTTATTTGCAATATTCGTTATTTGCCAAAAGTTGTGTTTAATTACTACATATTACTGGTTAAATAAATAAATATGATGGGAAGAATATTAAATAAAGCACCTGCTATGGATTTTTTTTGTAGTGGTACCTCTGCAAGGTAAGGATTCGTCTATCTATAAGAACGCTATGGATTTTTTTTGTAGTGGTACCTCTGCAGGGTAAGGATTCGTCTATCTATAAGAACAGCTATTGTGAATTCAATATTTTCCTAACTCTACTTTTATTGTAAAGAGGATTTCAAAGGTAAAAAATTAAACAACTGCATCTGTTTTTCAATTATTATTATTATTCTGTGGTATATTTTTCAATTTTAGTTTAATTATATGGTGTGTTGTTGTTTTTGATGTAGAAGCTCTTGCGTTAATTCATTCTCTTTTTTAAATTGATTATGATTATTTTCATTTGATTATCTGAAACATAGAAACAATGCAATTAATAAAAAAAATATTATCATCGCACTTGGCTCTAACTTATGTAAATAAACACATAAACTTAAAGGCAGGTGAAAGCAAAACGAGGTTATAGAATTGCAAAATATTTACCATTAAAGTAAGCTGCCCCACTGTTAGGGGTTTTCCAAAGGTTCAATTTGGTCTTTAATTATACATATTATTTTTGTATCATTGTCAGTAGTTTAGCGATTCTTCGGGCTATGTCGGTGAGTCTGGTTCGCCTGCAGATCTTATCATTCCTGATTCGATCACGCAAGGAAACTCCATACAAATACTCCAGTAAAAACTTTAATCATAACATAACCATGAAAAATGTATCTTCTTTACATACACCATTAGTACTCATATTGATCTGTGTCGCATTCTTGCGTGCTTTTAATTTCCAATTGATGTTTTTAGCTGGTCAACATTTCGGCACCCAGACGTAGCGCAGCTGTTGTATTAAAGGTGCTTCTAAACGGGCAATGTTTTTCGGCAATTTGTGGCTGCAACACAGTGGCTGGCAACATTGCTAGCAACACCAGCCAGACTAAGCAATATTGCAGTAATATCCCAGCCATATAGCCACACATGTTTGGTATGGCCATGTATGGCCGATATTGTTTTTTAGGTTGCCGGAGGATCGCTGAGCGATCGATAATTTCTGCAATATTGCCCAGCGAGTTCTATTGCTGTTTCCGTCGCTCTCTATTATTATGGTATAGTGCGTCCTTTTCTACGCGACATGAAGTTTGTGAGTGACGCCGTGATTAATTGCTATACTCTGTGCAGTAAAGTTGTCATGTTGTTTTGTTTTGGGAATTGGGATTGATTGAGGTTAGGTTAACAAAACAAAAATCATTAGCTACCATTTAGCTACTAATATAGTAATCTGTGTAAGACTTATTTCTTGACATAAATTATCTAAAGTTTCACGCCTATTTAAATAAGGTCTAATCCACATTCTCTCCTTTTTCTTTTTTGATTTTTCCTTTAAAACAATACAAGCCGCTGCGACGAGTGTGAATTCGTCAGCCATTGTTGTCGGTTTGTGTAGCTCGTTTAGGAGTCTGTAACATGAGCCATACTATTGCAGACATATTGCAGCACATATCTCGGCCATAGATTGCTCAGCCATCAAATATTTTTGTGATAGCCGGCAATAAGTAGCCAATGGTGCAGCCACAAATTGCCGAAAAACATTGCCCGTTTAGAAGCACCTTTATTACAAGTTTTGGGCCAGGTTTCTTTTTTTTTAACTAAAAACATGTCCCCAGTTCTTTTGTCTTCTATAATATTCTTGTATCACAACATAAAAGTGCAAATTTTGAAACTAAAATTGAAAAATATTTTTTTGTAAAGCAATTCAATTCAATATTTATGTTTTGCCGTCCGTCAGTCAATGACAGTTTGTTTATTTTTAAACGCGTTTCGATCTTTGAATTTTCTTTAAATTTTTACAAATTTACGAAAACGAAACGCATTCGTTCACTCATTTTCAAAGAATGTTTTTATTTTAAAGCTTGCAATATTTTTTAACTGTTGATTATAATTTAATGAACCGTTAAATATGAGGAATATCGTTTTGTGCAACGATCATTAAAATAATGACTTCATTAGCTTTAATGAAGCATTAACTAATGGAAAGATAATGGAGAGCTTTCTGCAACCGAGTGTAAGTCTCCATGCTCACACTAACTCGTATCAATCATGAAAAACTAATCATCACAACTGTGTAACACAACAAAATGTTACCTCACCGGATACATATGTCCATAAGTGAGTACATGCCAGAAATCTACCCATACAAACTTGGAGATAAATGTGAACACAAAAAACCAAACACATGACCATAACTTACCCTGATATAATAAAACTTATATCAATAGCAGTTTGTAAAAACAATCAAATGTCAAACCAGTATTACTTGACATAATAACAAATGCTTGTTATTAAGGGAAAAAAAAAAGTTAAAATGTTCAAGACGCAAAAGGACAAAAACGTGAAATGACAAAAATGCAAAATGTCAGAAATGCAAAATGTCATTAATTAAAAGTTAGGAAAAATTAAACCTATTATATATTACAATCTTAGCATAAAAGGTTTTAAAGAATTATGGTGAATCACAATATAATGTCTTGAACCACCAAACGCTGAGCGGAAATTTCGCCACGTGAAAATAAGTGCCAATTATTAATGTTTTAAAAGATTTCAGAAAACAAACAAGTGATAAAAAACGAGGACTGAGCGAGCTGATCTATTATTATCATTGAGATGGTCTGGAAGTGACCAAAATTACGTTTGAGAATGCGGTAAAGAGAGCGATGGCCCATGTTCCTCACATAGATGAGATCATAACACTGACAAGAACCCAAAAGAGGTCGATGGACGTCGCGGGATTAGTACACCTAATTGCAGAGATTCTACTGATAACGACATCCAGACAGGCAACAAGAATGTTCTTCCCACTAACTATGTTCAGCGAAGCATACAAATTGGTTCCTGAAGCCAGCAAAACCAAGTTCTTAGAATTCTTCAGCCTTACTGGATCAGGGGGCTACTACATGTACAAGCTTTTACAGGACAAAGGCATTCAATTCAGATGGTACACTAGGCTTAGTGAAGAATACGCGTCTCAAGTCCTATTCCACGGCATCTTCGGTACCTTTAAGGAGGACCTTGGTGTTCTATCGATGATTACAAATAATCTGAGATGGGCTACAAGAGAGGAAATAGGCCCGCAATTCCGGAAGCCACACCAGGGAAGCTGTAAAAAGGTGACATTGATAAAGATGAAGTATTATTCCAAGATGTCCTGTGCAAACCAGACCGGGCTGCTCACAGGCGTATATAACCAGGTCTCTTCTGTCCCATGTTTCAGCGGTCGTAGACAGCATGTGTTTGGGGAGGACTTTTTTGGTCATATGGAGCGTAGAGAAACAGCTCAGGCTAGCGCCAAGTCAATTGTCTCAATCATACAGGCATTGTCGCTTACCTTGACCGAACTCCAAAATCTAGTGAAGACTAAGAAGGGGATCATGGAGATGGGAACCACAGAGTGGCGCTCAATGACGGATCTGGCCTTGGGCAGCCCAGGGGGTGTTTTGGAGGCTCTGAACATAAAGGGAAATGGGTCCCTGTTTTTGGGCAGGCCTCTCCGCTAAGTTGTATAATTGTTGTGTACCCAAATTCGATATGTGTTAACTGCTCTAATTGTTAAGTTTCTGCATGAAATAATGTGTTTTACCCGGCGCCTCCACCAACTAACGAACTAACGAACTCCCTAATAATGAAAGAGGGAATTCTTCGTATATATTTTATATTTTTCTTCCAAGTAATTTTGGTCACTTCAAGACCATCTCAATAATAATAAAGACAATATTCTTTTTTTAATGCGAGACAATTCCTAACTTAAAATCAAATCGTTTTTCTAGAATACCGGCAAAAGCGCCAGTTACATTTAAAAGGAGTTTGCAAACGCACTGATGCAAACTCCACAGTAATTACTTCACTTAGTAAATTTTTCCAGTATCTGGCAATATACTGTTTGGCGCATAGTCAATTTTTTCCTTAGAAAAGATTTGTTCTTTTAACACTTAAGTAATTTTGGCTTATTTGGTTTTTTTTCTTACATGGCGCTTAGTTAAAATTGCCAGTTTTCTTTTTTTTAATACTTCTTATTGATTATAATAATTAATACGACTAAATACTTAAATTTGTGATCTCAATGTTCTTAAAACACATAGTATTATTATTGTGATATACTAGTAGATTTATAATACCTAACTAATGCTAATAATGTGTACCTAAGTGTTGCTTTGTTAAAATTTATAAAACTCAAGACAGATTATAAGTGCGTTTTATTTACATTCTTTAATAAAATATTAATCCAAATTTCTGTAAAAATGTCATATGTCAAAATTACGGAAACAAAATTTATTAAATTTATATTTAGGTTGTTTTGCCTCAACTTCCACATGTTTTTTATTTTGGTATGGCAACTTTTACTCTGACATGAATTCTAAAAAATATATATCGACGCTGGAAAGGAAAAATTATCCAAGCGACATCAGACTAACTTTACAGTAGAGCTGTTTAAAGTTTGAATTTTCAGAAAAAAAATCGTGTAAATTCTTGTAATGGTCCAAAATGCCTAGTTCTTAGAAATTTATTTGTTTATTTTTTAATCTACATTATAGTATATGTAACTATTAAAAATAATGCTTAGTTTTAAAGTTAGTGTCGCTTAGTAAAATTTTCCTTAAACGTAGAGACGGGAAAAATTGACTAACCGACAAGCTTTGATTAAAAAAGGTACGATAAAAATGTAGTATATATCTTTTTTTAGAATTCATGTCAGAGTAAAAGTTGCCATACCATAATAAAAAACATGTGGAAGTTGAGGCAAAACAACCTAAATATAAATTTAATAAATTTTGTTTCCGTAATTTTGACATATGACATTTTTACAGAAATTTGGATTAATATTTTATTAAAGAATGTAAATAAAATGCACTTAATCTGTCTTGAGTTTTATAAATTTTAACAAAGCAACAGTTAGGTACACATTATTAGCATTAGTTAGGTATTATAAATCTACTAGTATATCACAATAATAATACTTTGTGTTTTAAGAACATTGAGATCACAAATTTAAGTATTTAGTCGTATTAATTATTATAATCAATAAGAAGTATTAAAAAAAAAGAAAACTGGCAATTTTAACTAAGCGCCATGTAAGAAAAAAAAGCAAATAAGCCAAAATTACTTAAGTGTTAAAAGAACAAATCTTTTCTAAGGAAAAAATTGACTATGCGCCAAACAGTATATTGCCAGATACTGGAAAAATTTACTAAGTGAAGTAATTACCGTACGAACAGAAATGTCAAACTTGACCAAAGGCAAATTTAGCATTTCACAATAACGACAACCACCAAATTTTCAAAAATGGTCGAAAATTTTGTCGGTTAGTAAGGAAAAGTAAGTGAAATATCGCGAACTCCAAAATGTCGAAGCGACATCAAAAGTCGTCGTAGAAGGACGTGAGTAAGACCAAACGACGCAGAAAAATCAGGCGATTCCAACAATGTATATAACTCAGTTTGGCCAAAAATGGCGCTTGGATAATTTTTCCTTTCCAGCGTCGATATACTACATTTTTATCGTACCTATTTCAATCAAAGCTTGTCAGTTAGTCAATTTTTCCCGTCTCTACGTTTAAGGAAAATTTTACTAAGCGACACTAACTTTAAAACTACGCATTATTTTTAATAGTTACATATACTATAATGTAGATTAAAAAATAAACAAATAAATTTCTAAGAACTAGGCATTTTGGACCATTACAAGAATTTACACGATTTTTTTTCTGAAAATTCAAACTTCAAACAGCTCTACTGTAAAGTTAGTCTGATGTCGCTTGGATAATTTTTCCTTTCCAGCGTCGATTTAAATTTTATTCTGCAAAAAAGTTATAAACAAAATGTTTGCAGCTCTTCCTTCAGCTCCTATTGACGGGACTCACTACACGATTGAAAAGAAAAAAGTAACGAAATGCATACGAAACAATTGTTCAAACATAACGGCACATTATTGGCTCGGTAGCTGTAGCACATTATTTACTCATATTACGAGTCGGTTAGCAAATTTACACCACAGTGTTTATTTGCTCTTATTGCTAGTTATGTTATTAGTACTCGCAGACACGTGGAAATGTTTTGTAATCTTTTATTTGTTTACTCAGTCAACGATCTTATATTTCAAATATTAAATCACGTTAAATGATAAATCCCAACTAGTACCTACATACATCGAATAGACCTTGGGGAAGGACATATAAGCTACATTTTACCGCGGGAAAATACCTCATTCCCACAAATATGGATAAATTATTAGCTCGGGCGGAGCCGCGGGGCGGAGAGCCAGTCATTTAATACTCGTGTATTTTTGCCAGGAATTCATTCAAGAATGGAATATCACAGTATAGTCCAGTCAAATAAGGTTAAATTTGGTAAGAATCTCGGAATTCGAGATACCCAGCTGTAAGTCTGTAAATAGTTGTATATTGGCACCCTAAAAGTTGTCTCAAAACCTACATATCGATGGTGGAAATGTCAAAGGGCTTAAAGGACAAATCGTCATTTTACAGGAGAGCAGAAAAACTATTTTTATAGAAAAAAGTGCATAACTTTTTTGTTTTTAAAGCGATCAATTTGGTTTAAAGACCAAATTTTATATTTTTTTGAGCTGAACTGTATCCACGCTTTTAATTTAACCCAACTAGCTTAGTTTAAAAGATAGATGTCCTTTAAGTTTCGTACTTTTATGATCTTGTCCTTTAAAGCCAAAACAGACTAAGAAATTAAGAAGTGCTTTGGACTTAAAGGACTGCACTTAACATATTAAAAGGTCTTAAAGGACAATTGCGGTCTAACCATACAAAAAATCTGTCCTTTACACTGTATAAGCAGAATGTTTTGACTCGCCACCTGCTTGCTTATTGACCTCTTCATTGTTTCCAGTTCTATGAAAACCGAACCTTTTAGAACAGAATCTTTTTTTAGCGAATTGTTTACAACAATTATTTCTATGTCACATTCTTCCTGATTCGTGATTTGACTATTATTAAGAACAGATCTTTCATAATGCAGTTTTCTGCTTTATCTCTTGGATTGTCCGTATGTACGTAGCTACATATTTGAGCCACTATAATTTAACCTGAGAGCCCTTTTCGTGTTGCCGTCTTTATAAAATAAAATGGAAAGCAAGCATTGATTACGGCACCACATGTCGTTGGTCTTTTGTTGGTCAGTTAATCAAGTTTCGGTATTCAACACCAGTCAACATTTCTTCCCATAGATCTTAACGTTAGCAAACGTACTGATTTCGTGACAATTTAGTACAGCTAATGCTATTCCACGAAGTGATAATGTTAGAATGGGGTACTTTTTTTTACCATTCAAGTGCTTTTATCTGAAATTTCAGCACATTTTAAGAGATGATTGGTTCTTTTGTCCTAATTTAGTTGACCACAGTTGACTGTCATTAAAACATAATATCTTTTATTTATTTTTTGTTAGTTTTTATTTCATGTATTTTTTGTAGTATTTTTTTTTTAGATAAGCAAGGAATTTAAATTAATTTATTTAAAAACGCTGATATTATCGTATTCTTTTGGTTTTATGACCTGAAACCATTATATTATTACGATTGTTTGTTTGAAACCATATATTGTTAGGGAATAAAATATCTCGAAAATGTTTGTGATTTATAGTTACAAAAAGTGATTAAATACAGGTACGCCATTCTATCCTGTCTTAACTTTCTTTTGTAAAGTCGAATTTTAACGAAATAATCCAGTCTCAAGTGTAAAATGGGATAGTTCTGTACGTCACATATCACGCCTCCTGCACAAAAAGCAGGGAAAAGCTCAATTAAGGGTTGGACTTTCTGGTCTAGACACTATAATTATAAGTCACATGTCATTAACTTCCTATGCTACGTGTCCTTTAAGCCTATACGTGTGAATACAAGATAAGTGAGTTTGGGTCGTAAATATCCATAAATTACTAAGTTTAATTTCTTAATGTCCTTTAAGCATAAAGAATTATATGAAACTGACCTATAATACCAAAAATCGAAAAAAGTGCATTTTTAAAAATTCTCTCCTAGCTCGATTATTTGACATAAAAAAATATCAAATATACAGATCGAAAGAGCTTGACGAGACGAATAGAACTGCATCAAAAAGTGATTTTCGTCAAAATGTCCTATAAGCCCTTTGACATTTCCACCATCGATATGGTAGGGTGTAAGCAACTATTAAATTTCAAGGTCAAAGGTCACAAAAATCGGTTTTTTTGCGCTATTTTTGTAAATATCTCATTTCCTATGGGTTTTTTGCTATTTGTATATTCATAAATATTGTAAAAAACAAAATTCTCTACAAATTTTGTATACAAAGTTTTTTTATACGGTGAACCGTTTTCGAGATAGAGGGCGGAGAACGCGAGGTCACAGGATCACTTCAGGTCAACCGGTGTTTCCGGTCGAAAACGCGCCATATGTAGTCGATGAACTATCGATAAATCAATTATTATAAATATTTGTCAATTTTATTAACTATTATATTTTATTTTTTCATTTTCTTCATGCATTAAATCTATATCTATTCAATAATACTGATAACCGTTTCCTAAAATTAAAAATTAATTAAGGGAAAGACTTAAATTATAATATAACTAGCGACCCGCCCCGGCTCCGCACGGGAAAATGGTTATTGTGGGTTATCCTTAAGCATATTATGCATGTATTATACATATAAACCTTCCTCTTGAATCACTCTATCTATTTAAAAAAAAACCGCATCAAAATCCGTTGCGTAGTTTTAAAGATTTAAGCGTACAAAGGGAGGGACATAGGGACAGAAAAAGCGACTTTGTTTTATACTATGTAGTGATTATATTCCTCTTTACACTAATGACATTTTAAATAGAAAATAATTAAGTGCATCTTCTTTAAAATCTTTAAATTTTAAAATCCTTCCACTACGTAAATAAGACAAAAGCAATAGCCATATAGCAAAAAAAAATTGGCCCTAGCGATCGCCGAAGATATTACTTATAAAAAAAAATACAAAATTTTTCCTTACTTCCCACTTAAGCATGGGCTCTAAACCTGTTACTATTCTTTTCTAAGTTCTTTTTTCTTGCTGCTTTAAACAGAACCAAAAAATAAAATATGATCCTCATTCCAAAACACATATTTTATTTCTGCACGCATTAAGTGGCTGTGACACAACTTCTGCGCTTTTTAAAAAGGGAAAAAAAACAATTTTAAAAGTTTTTGAGAAACTGACTAATTTGGATGAACTAGCTGCAGCATTTGAGGAAGAAAATTGTTCGGCCCAGAGATTATTAGAGAGTGGAACTCAAACCTTATTGGCAGTCTATAATGCTCCAAAATTTGTGAAAAGTCTCGATCATCTTCGTTTTATGCATTACGTCAAGTCTACAAAACTTAATAAACCTGTGCAGCTTTCAAATATTCCACCAACAAGTGCAGCTGCTCATCAACATTTCAAACGTGTATATTATCAAGTTCAAACTTGGTTAGGGCATGATTTGGAACCCCAGGTATGGGGTTGGGCAATGCGAAACGATTTTCTGGAGCCTATCATGACAATTTTACCACCTGCTCCAGAAGATTTGCTGAATACAATTTTCTGCAACTGCAAGAGTGGTTGTGGGTCGCGATGCGGATGCAGGAAAGCGGGCTTGCAATGCTCTTTAGCTTGTGGCCAATGTAATGGGCAAGCTTGTCTCAATGCTCTACCATATCAGAGCGACATTAACGAAGATGAAACCTTTGACCCCGAAATCATGGAAGAACTTGAGACAAATGTCGTTGAAGACGATAATGAAGACCATTTTGAAATTTACCAGCAGCCGGAAGACGACGATGAAGAGGAAGAAAATGATTAAAATTATAAATTGTAGATTTCCTACTCTATAAAAATAAATGAATTTAATGATATTCTTTAATAAAAAGTTAAAATTTAAATATAATTCCTATATTTTCATTAACAATTCTGCAATTACATGGGCAGGTAAGTGTTGTTAAATTAATACAAAGTCGTTTTCTCTGTCCCTAAGTCCCTATGTCCCTATATCCCTATGTATGCTTAAATGTTTAAAACTACGCAACGGATTTTGTTACGGTTTTTTTTAATAGAGTGATTCAAGAGAAAGGTTTATAATATGTGTAATACATGCATAATATACTTAAGGATAACCCACGATAACCATTTTCCCGTGCGGAGCCGGGGCGGGTCGCTAGTTAATACATAATAAAAAGTCGATAGGTTCAGAAAAAAATTAAAAAATAAAATATAATAGTTAATAAAATTGACAAATATTTATAATAATTGATTTATCGATAGTTCATCGACTACATAATGGCGCGTTTTCGACCGGAATCACCGGTTGACCTGAAGTGATTCTGTGACCTCGCGTTCTCCGCACTCTATCTCGAAAACGGTACACCGTATAAAAAAACTTTGTATACAAAATTTGTAGAGAATTTTGTATTCTACAATATTGATAAACATACAAATAGCAAGAAACCCATAGGAAATGAGATATTTACAAAAATAGCGCAAAAAACCGATTTTTGTGACCTTTGACCTTGAAATTTAATAGTTGCTTACACCCTACCATATGTAGGTTTTGAGACAACTTTTAGGGTGTCAATATACAAGTATTTACAGACTTACAGCTGGGTATCTCGAATTCCGAGGTGAACTTACTAATTTGACTGGACTAAGTAAGGAAAATTTAAGGCAAGAGAGGAATGGGCCGATCAAGAAGATATTCATACAACTGATAAAAGAAAAGTATAGGTTGGATCAGAGAAAAGAGAAGATTGGTGACTCCAACGACCGACAAGAGCACAGAAATTCTTAGACGAACCGAGGCGCGTAACGCCGAAATCTGCCACCAGCAACGCAGATAATTTTCAGAACATTTTAATCACCACAATAGTTGTCAGTTGTGGTTCGCAGCACAAGAAGTGGACAAATAAAAGAAAGTCCGAGAAGGAATTCCAGCGTTAAGAGATGTGCCTATCTAGACGCTTAAACATTCTCAGGGCCTGGCCACAGCTTCGCGCGGCGGCGGCGGCGGCGGCGGCCGCGGCTAGCTGTGAACGACTTCATACAAGTTGCCTACGTTTGTTTCCATCGCTCGCCGCCGGTCGCGGTCGCCGCCGCCGCCGCCGCCGCCGCCGCGCGAAGCTGTGGCCAGGGGGTTAGGAGTATCTTCTAGTTCTTCTCTACAGACGAACGCCTTTTTTGAACGAGCAACGATAGACAGTTCTGGTTCCTGGTATTTATTAGTCTTGATGTAGAAAAAATATTTTGTAAAATCTCAAGATCTCTGACTCAACAAAAGCTGTGCGAGATTACTAGGCGTTGTGCGAAGGAAAATCAACCAATAGGGTTACTGAATTTCTACAGCAACACATAAAGTGGGTTTTCATTCGCGAACCACTTAACCTCGCTCAGCTTTGGTTAATAACCATTAAAGCAATTTACCACACCGTTTTTTTTTTTACTGTAAATTTATTTTATTTTATTTATTTATTTAATATTTTTTATTTAGGAACATACTAAACATACATGTAAAAATTATACAAAAGATCAATATACATAAATGCCATTTACCATGGTATGGTATTTTAAATACCGACACGAAAACAAAAATCACAACACGACACGAAAAGTGGAAGTAAAAAACACAAATAAAAAAAATGGCGGCAGGACGGTGCGGCAAAATAAACAAAACGATCAACAATATAAACCAGCCGAACATTAATAAATCAACATGTTTCATTTATTACACAATCCACATTTATTATGCAACAATAATAAGCATGACAAAAATAACATTTTCCTTCTAAAAATACTATTGAAACAATCAGTTTTCCTCAATTTTGTATGACGTCACTTCGATTTAGTCATCGATTGTTGGCAATAAAACCAGCAATAGTGCAACTTCTGCCGCACCAATTATTACGACGGTTACAGTCGCTTGCGCATCGAGTAGCATGCTGTAATATAATGACCACTTGATTGCAGGCCACTGGTTCGTCCGCACGTTCTAACTTCACACGACACCTATGCATAACCAAGCCTGTATATCTAAGCCGCGTCTAAGTAAGGATGCGTACGATTGCCAAGTTTATTTGCAGCCAAGAGCGCACCCATTCCAAACAGTGCGAAAACAAATTAGGCAATCGAAGCGGCAAAATACCTTTGTATAGCAAAGTTGTAAGAGTAAACGCTTTAGTAAACGCTTAGACAGCATAACGAAGGTGGTCTGACTCCTAGAATTAGTAGATAAGGAACAGCAGTAAGCGAGCTATCACACTGGCGACAAAGACAAAGTCGTGCAAAAACGAAAAGGGACGCAGTTATGCGTTAGAATGAGATACAAATACACCGCGCTCACTCTTGCATAACTGCGTCCCTTTTCGTTTTTGCAAGACTTTGTCTTTGTCGCCAGTGTGATAGCACGCTAACGTAGCTGGTATATGGCTTTCGTGTCGTGTCGCGCTACTCACTCTGAGCACACGTCTCATTTGCACAGTTTTAAAATATTTGCATTTTTTAAAACACTCTCCCGAGTTCCCCGGATCTGACTACCTACAAACTTAAAAATTGCATATATATGCTGTAGTGTAGAGATTTCTCTCTACACTACAGCATATAGTGCAATTCAACAGCGGTTTCCAGTTCAAGCTTTAGAACTTTGAAGCTGGAAACAGCATGTAAAATTATCATAGCAAGCTGCACCCTTCAGAACATTTGTATAAATATTAATGTAACTTATTTATTTTCCGTTTTTAAGCAAATAAATCAGTTCATTATAATATTTTAGAACATATCGAACAAAAAATCATTTAGCACCTTTGTAATTTCCAGCGTTCAATCAACGGAAATCAATATTTTAGATAAGTGAAAATATAAAAGCAACGCAAAGCCGAAAGAAATGTGACAAAAAACAAACGACATCCCCGAACACAATTTTAAGCTTTTCATCTTTATTTTGTGAGATATTTACGAAGTTCCATCTGGCGAACGCTCAATAAAAACTCATTGCGGCTTGTAAG
Organism: Teleiodes luculella; assembly: GCA_948473455.1. Lineage (NCBI taxonomy): Eukaryota > Metazoa > Arthropoda > Insecta > Lepidoptera > Gelechiidae > Teleiodes > Teleiodes luculella. The sequence goes on from OX419599.1 coordinate 10,973,722, forward strand.
GCCGCCGCGCAAACTTTTTTCTCGAAAAGCGTCCAATTTAAGGACGAGCAAATCTTGTTAACGCAAAGTTAAGAAGTCAAGGGCGGTACTACGAAGTGTTTTATGTGGCACCTACTTAAACAAGCAAGAACATCCTACGACATTTGAAGCGAAAATACAATCCTATAATATTAATAAAAAATATTTTATGAAGCAAAACAAAAAAAAAATTAACAATATTGCCTATGTTAATAACAGAATTTTTAGTCCCTGTCTACTAATTTAGGATTAAACGTGTTTATTGGGGGACAGTAATTGTATATTAAACTTGTTTCAGCTAATACTCAATAATTAAATTTATAAGTTTTGCAAAAGGGGAGGAGTGCATGTGTCTGTTTGTGTATGTGAGATAAAGAAACGAATCATCACCCCGATTAACCAAGAATTTTTCATTTCAAAACAATTGCACTATAATCTCGTTGCCTAGCTGAAAATATAATGGCTGGAATAGCTTTGCCTACACCCGCCGTAATAATAATAATTAATACTGTGAATATTGCAAATAACACACAAGTGATGGTCCTCTCCTTGCTTTTCGAGGTACAGAACCCTAAAAAAGTTAAAGGAGCTCTTTCTGAACTCGGGAATTCTTTTTCACTTAATTTTGCAATATTCTTAGAAGCTGCTCCCCGCCATCTTTGTTGGTTTGATATTTCATTTCATTGTGGTTAACCGCAGTTGTAGGGCAAACGGCTGAGTTTCATCATGTTTTCTGCAGATTCTCCTGACAAATTACGTCATGATGATACTGAAAATCATCTTAAAAGCAGGAATACTTACGATTGATTAATGTTTTTATTGTAAATAATATGACTGGAATCGTCAAGAGTGATAGGATGATTTTAGTCAATTAAAACTGACTATAATTACCTTAAGATTTGATGAACTGAATAATTATGATAATTATGATGATGATGATCATAAAGGTTTAACAAAGAGATAATTAAAAGCTCGTATTCGATGAGCGGTTTATTTACATGATAGGATGTGTATTGTGTACTACTATTATTCATTTAAGAGTTTAAATGAATAAGTACATACAACCCGCACTGCTCACCCCGTAAGGGAAAAGAGCAAGCTTCATAGAATCTAGACAATATTTCTTTATTTAAACTAGGTTTTTAAATGTTATAGTTAAGTTAAATAATTAATAATAAATAACCCAACGGGGTGTTATAATGTATACTTAGCAATTTGTATTAGTTGATAAGATTACTAAGCTATTATTACGTTAAAACTAGCAAAATATAAATAAGTGGGAACTCCCTGAATCTCTATTTTCATTACTCAGGTACTTTACCAAGTATGACTAAGCCTAGACTGAACACGCCTAAAATCTAGACAAGAGTGATGGCTAATAAAAACCCAGTGAAAATAATAAAAACGTTCATTTACTTGATTAACTGCCAGGGAGCGGGCAATGTTTGATGTTTATTTTAATACAACTGGCAAAGGAAATCCAAATACAGCAGGAAGAATAAAAATGTCAGCTTAGCCACTGTAAATAAATAAAAGTGTAAATAGACTTGACACTTTGTAAACATACAACGGAAGCGGCCACAGACAGCGATTCTTTCGAAGAAATTTGACTCAATAAGGCGCTGTAAATATTAACAAAAGAATATTAATTATTAATTTTGAACAGGAATATTAATGTCGTGATATATTTCAAAGTAATAAAAAAGATTAGATGCAAATGTTATAATTTTTATTGACAAACCAGACAATTGAGGGTTGCCTGGCAGAAATTGAAAGAAAGAAAGAAAAACATTACAACTATAACACTATAACATTACAACAATAAGGCCACCCAGTTGTGCACGTTTATGGTTGTTTTTGAACTGTATGTATTGAACCTTATTACTGGTGGGCAATACGCTCGCTACGGACCCTGCGCTTACGCAAAGGCATAGGTACTATATAAGTACTAAAAATAATAATTTCAAAATATGCACTGAACTTGGATGCAGTAAAAACAAAAGCTGATCAAAGCTGCATTTTTTTACTGGCGCATGACGTCAATGTTGTGCGATTCAAGTGACATCATTGCTTTATTTCATTTCTAAGTAATAAGTGCCTGATGTAGGTCATTTTGCGACATATAGAATGTATGAAGATGCTCTACTTCCATTCATAATTGTGATGAATGCAAGTGGAGCATACTGTGACAGATGTGATCGGAATATTAACGAGTGGTAACAAAACCCAAAGCTCAGTTTAAATAACGACTAGATAGGTATGTTTCAATGATAGCTAAAACATTATTTTCTATCACTATACAATCTATTGTACTGTCCCTTCCGCTCCCCCGCAAGTCCGGTAAAAGTTGATTGGTCGTACCTTTTCAAAACAAGTGTAGTAATTAAAAAATGTACCGTAATGTCCGATATGCTTCTTACTTACCACTGGCTAATTCGCCAAAGGGAAACTGTAAGGTATTTTTAGTTAAATTTTAATTCTCATAATAAAAGCAGTATGCAACTATGAATGAAGACATGACAGTTCTTCGTTAGTATAATTATTTTTCTCTTTTGCTTTAGCACTCTTTTCTTGGAAACGTCAAGAATGTACCGATGACCATAAATAGGTACCATGATGCAGCGATACTTTTGTTACTATAACTACTTTTATGGTATAGATACTTTTGAAATTTTGTGATGATAGAGGGAACACCAACATACCTGTCAGATAATACTGAATAGCCTAAACAACATAATATTATACGAGTATGTTATGATGCCCTGTTACCTGTTAACATGCACCTAACGTTATTTGCTATAAAAGCCACAATCACCTACCTATACCTACATACATTTCACATGAATGACCGCATGGCATGACGTCACAGTTATCTTTCTATGACAGGAAACTGAAGGCGGTTGTATCCGCGAGTGAAGGCAACTCTTTATTATTGTTGGAGATAGGTCAATGTCGAATGAATGGTTGAATCTAGATTCTAGATAAGTAAAATCAGTTTAGTTTATAAAATAAATTCAGTATAACTTTACATAAAAAGTATTGACGTTATGGTGTTTATATTATGTTGTAATTATATTTTTAGTTTGTAATGCAGTTTAAGAATTAAATAATATTTGGTTGGCTAAAACTAAGCAGAACCTTTACGAGGAGTACCGAAAAAAAAAGTCAACATTAAAATAATATAATGGCATGTAGTAAGTTATTATTTTTAAGATTCACCACCACTCAACTCCACTTGTTAAGAAATTCTGTTATATCATATTTTTGTTTTTGAATATACATGAAGTTGGTAGGTAATGAATCGTCTGGCATGCATATCATTACAATCATATTTCAGTATGTCAATTTGATCGTATTAATCTAATTAAAAAAGTTAAATACATTATGTCCATAGCTAAGCCAAACGCGACATATAAAAGCACGCTTGCAGAAGCAAATTATAAAATTATCTATATTAGAATGGACGTACCGATAGCTATCTTGACATTGTTGCTAACGTACGTCGTTTTGACACCGAGCGGAGCCCACGAAAGCGGAACGGATGGCCGTTTGGCGGATGGAATAACAAGCACTTTTGCACTATTGTTACGAATATAATCTATAACTATTATATAGAGTATATAATATACAGTTACACCTCTTTCCCGGAGGAGTAAGCGAAGACCACTGCCTTACACTTGCCACAATCTAGACATACTTGTTTCACTTGTCCACATTAATTAATTTCGTCATGCATGCCGTCGTTTTAGAGTACTTCTGACTTGAGTAGCCCTACTCTTGTCTTGACGGCGATTCCGATCCGTCGATATTGAGATCGGGCGTTTCGTAATCTCGGATGCCACATTAGTGCCACCTTGGTTTGGTGCCATATTGGGCGGATATTGGGTGAACTAAATTTTTCAGGAGTAACGGTCTAAAATTGATTTTGGTATTGCATTTGGTTGTAATCAGGATCGATATTGATTTCAAGAGTAGAGTCCTAGAAGCCCTGACCGTTTGTCAGAACGTCCCCGATTTGTGTAGTAAGTAAGTATATATTTGAATGAATGAATAGTGTAAAAATATACACCATGAAATTTAACTGGTTGTGTATACGTAGTTAAATCACTCCATACAGAAAACGCATTTTGACAACCTACTACTTCTTTTTGAATAACAACAGAATATCAACTACAAGTCAATAACGCTAGGCGCTATGTAAAACACCCCCTAACACCACCGGCGGAGTCCCGCGGTGCCTGCGGGGTGCGGGGCGTGGGGCGCTATATCGGGCGGGGAACTCATTTTGGCGCGGGGGGGTAAGTGTCCTTTCTGTACGGGTTAGTACTATTATTTTCTTCTGTTGTTAAGTCCTAAAGGAAAGAAGATCAGCTAGTAAGAAGATAGCATGTGTTATGTACCAACCTCGTCTGCGGGTTTGCTGGGCGTGATGGCGACAGTCTCGTTGAAGCACAGGCATGCGCAGTAGTGGCGGTTTGCGTCGACGTCGGTCAACACGGACACGTAGAACTGCGGCTCCGTGCGCTCGCGTGACAGCGCCCATCCTTGCGGTTGGCAGAACTGGAAAAGAATCAACTCTTACCATTTCTCTTTCTTATTTTATGTATATCGTGTTCTCCTTTTATTTTATTTCTTTTTAAAGTTTTTATTATATTTATTATTACTTTGCCATAATTTTAATTAGCCAAAGGCCTGTACAACCTAGCATTTTTTTAATAAATGAACCTTACCTCGCTTTTTGTCAAATAAATCTGGATAGACATTAAAATTTACAGAGAGATATCAAAATTTCAAATATACAGTTAGAGCTCGGCGAGCTGAACAAGAATTATGTAAAAAACTCATTTGCCATTTTGTCCCTTACGCCAATTGAGATTACGTGCGACGATAATGTCTTTATTTTTATCTATTTGATGAGTTTGTTTTATGTTTTTTCTATTATTTTTCTTATTGTTTGTTGTGTTGTATTGTGTTCTGTCAAATAAATAATGTCTAAGTCTTCATATGGAGAAACCAGCTCATATAGATATATATGTCCCCGCCGACGGACTCAAGCCTACCCTGGATTCCAGGGCCTGGAATCAAGGTGAATAGGCCTTAGTGCCAATTTCACCAACAAACAGAACCATGACGTGGTGTTTAAACGGCCATTTGACATTTGATTTTCAGACTAATCAACCGTTAAGTTTGTTGGTGAAATCAGGGCTTAGTCGGCCACGCTCCTGTGCGGGTTAGTCAACTTCACACACAAAATTTGAATTACTTCGCAAGTGTGTGCAGGTTTCCTGATGTTTTCCTTCCATTTACTGAATATTTTTCGAAATGAAATTAACACTATTTGAAACTTCAAATGAGCTGGTTAGGTCAAAACGTTCCAACTCAACTGACATCGTATCGTGACTCCATATTCGACATTATTTATCATACTTACGAAAAGTTTAACTCATATTTCTACACGTTATTTCATGATAAACGTGGGCGTCGTCGTCGTCCTAATAGAACGCGAATACGCGATCATCGCGCGAACGCACGATCGCGCGGTCGTGAAATGTATGGAGAAATCGTTCTATCGCGCGATCGTCTATTAGGACACAATATTCGACTTCAATATGTTTGATCGCGCGTTCATTCGAGTAAAATTCGCGCGAACTTACGATGATCGCGCATTCGCGTTCTATTAGGACAACGCCTTACGCCCACGGTGCGCCCTGGACTTAGGCGCGCCGGCAAGGCGTCGTCGACACGATGAAAAACGACGAAATAGTAATAACACAGAATTGACTTATTAAAATAAATTGATAAAAGAAACAGAACTTGATTTGTAAAGAAACTGGAATTTTGTTCGGCCGACAAGAAGGAAGAGCAATCCAAAAGTGAATAAAAAAAAGAATGAAATGACGGATGATTGTCGATTGAATTCCAAAATTGAATATATTCGAATTTAGACGAAAATGGTAAATGAGGTGAGAATGAGGCAACGAGGTGGCATGCACTACGTTACAAACGGAAGCGTTTTTAGATAGCCTTTGTCCTAGGTCCCAAAATAAAGACTAGGGCAGCGTAAAACAGATTAGGTAACTCAACTTGAAAATCGGCGCGTATGCCGCGACTGGCCGGCCGAAATTAGCCCCGGTTAACCTACTTGCTCATAATGAGTAAAGTTTATTGATATTCTACGTAAAGAACGTATATACAAAGACACGTCTTAACCCTACCGTGATGAGCAGAACTTTAATCTATTTACAGGGAAGGAGCACTAACTAAAACCATACGTCAACAACAGCCTATTATGTTCTGTTTCATGTAAATCCGGACAAAAGTTCACTGACCTCTATCTTTTCTTGAAAGTTATTAAAAATAAAATAACGCCAGAATGTCTGGCAAGGTTACATGCTCACCCCGCCTTCTACTACGGTATGCCAAATCACCTATTTTGCGACAATTCCTATAGTTTCTTCGTACCGTTTGAAAAAATGTGCACATTGTATGCAGGCGTCAATGACCTTTTATCCGGATTAATATGAAACAAACCATAGATAGCCACCGCCGCTCGTTTTAACTATGGTAATATTTGCCTGCCACAACAATCCAGGATCGTCCTCGGCGGTATAATGGATCCACTATTTCCATTCACGCGGCGCTTACTCCGGGAACCTCTGTAGGATGATGCCGCTGCTCAGACCGCCCCCTGCAACAATACATACCACAATTGACAGAAGACTCCCCCCTTACCCATTCTATGCCGTCGTGGAAGGGTGTGTCGCCCCAGTTGACCTCCGGGAACCTCTGTAGGATGATGCCGCTGCTCAGACCGCCCCCTGCAACAATACATACCACAATTGACAGAAGACTCCCCCCTTACCCATTCTATGCCGTCGTGGAAGGGTGTGTCGCCCCAGTTGACCTCCGGGAACCTCTGTAGGATGATGCCGCTGCTCAGACCGCCCCCTGCAACAATACATACCACAATTACTTACGTACTTAAACAATGTTGTCAGTCCATAGTCCATAGATGTTCCCATTAAGGGGCAAATCAGGGCACATTAGCAAGCATATCATATCATACTATTATTATAAAAAGGAAAGATTTGTATGTTTGTGTATGTGTGTCATTTTCTGTTCTTGTGTGTATCGAAATGAAAGTGTGTGTGTATATTTGTAATGAATAAACTCAAAAGCTACTGTGCCGATTTCAAAAATTCTTTCACTATTAGAAAGCTACATTCGTAACAGCGATGTTTTGACCAAGCTTTTACAACCAAATAAATATTAGTAAAAATATAAATATTTATTATTGATGGCAGAACATTTGTATTCGTATTATTGATGATGATGACGATGCAACGCGCCGTAAGGATGTTCCATCATCGTCATTATTACAGTCTTCGTAGTCGAGCGGTAAAACGCGAAATATTCTGCGATATTATAGGATTTATCTATCTTTGTCAGAAATATAGCTTACAATTTAGGCTAAGCCAGTTTAGGCCATAAGCCATGCTTCATACCAAAACGTGGTAATGAAAAAACGATTACTTAGATATCAAGGTTGTTATTCTTAGAGTTAACACCGTTATCAGTAAGTATGCTAAACATTTGATGACGACAAGGTCGCATAACGATAACGATAAAAGCTACAAGATTACTATTGTTAGATAAATAAGCAAATTATTACTAAACCTAAACACGCAACACGAATTGATCTAAATAAATGCAAATGAGATTCAATTGGTATGGCTCTTTCTGATAGGAGATTGATTTGGGCCATGCATGAGGTTCTGGGCTTAAATTACCCTCCCCCTACACTAGCGTCTTTTGAGCTTCGTCGTAGTGCCACAGTATATAATATAATAGGCAACAAGGCGAGTGAAACAATTGACGGACGCGGATGATTGTATGCGCGACGCACGACGACGTTGACGGTCGAAAGACGCTAGTGTGGGGTAGACTGACAAAACTAACCGACTAAATACAAGGGGACAAATGGTACGATCCCGGCATTAGATTTATCGTATGGGCACAGAAGAAAATAATAGTCCTAAACTAACCCGTACAGAACCGCCCGATATAGCGCCCCACGCCCCGCACCCCGCAGGCGCCGCGGGACTCTACCAGGGATGTTCGGGGATGTTTTACATAGCGCCATAGACTTGTAGTTGATATTCAGTTGTTATTCAAAAAGAAGTAGCTTGTCAAAACGCGTTTTCTGTATGGAGTGACCGATCAGTGGTATGGGTCTGTTTATGACAACAAAGATAATAAACAGAGTAATAAAACATAAATATAAGCACAGGTTATCGCTCCGTCTGCCACTAGACAGACTTTGAGTTGACTCACTGTGTTATGTTACTACGTTTATTAGTGTCGGTCGTGTTGTGACATGACATGACGCAACTCACTATTCATGGCAATGGGTTCTCGGTAGACAATTGAAGGTTCCATCCATGTAGTGATCGTTATTTTTTTTAGATTAAAAAATTGTACGGGCTCAAGAATTATGAAGATACATTTACAAAGAGCATAAGCACGATTTGTTGTGTAACTGATCACGAAAACTTCATTCAACTAATACTTAGTAGAGGCTATCACTTGACTATTTATAAGGCGAGAGTGGAAGGAAGCAGACTAAGACAAACGTTCCAAAATCAAAACGGGGACGTTCTGACAAATGGTCGGGTCAGGAGTAGGTACTCTAAACCGACGAGAATGCATGAGGAGATTAATGAATATGGATGAAGCGAAAGAAGTGTGTCTGGATCGTAGCAAGTGGAAGGAAGTGGTCTCTGCCTGCCTACCCCCTCGGGAAAGAGGCGTGACTGTATGTATGTATTTATTACTAGGGACTACTATTTGGTATTCTGTGGTATTACTTGGTACAACTGCGCGCGCACGAAAAGTTCATACTAAAATATTTTCCCTTCGCGCTTCCTCACCCTCGCTAGGTATTCGCTGCTATACCTCCAAGTTTAGACAAGTGTCAAGTTTGGTGCAAGTGTAAGGTTGGTAGGTTGGAGGCCGCACGGCCGGTTTGGTCTCTAACTGCATCTTGCTGCTAACTCGTTCCGCAACTTGCGTGCGCGCATACACCGTCTACTATAACTCTACTTATCTAACGTTCAATACACTTAACACAATATATTAGGGCAAACATTTCAAGAGATTTCGGTCCCTTTCGTCAAATTTTAGTTTTTGTCAGAAGCTTAAAATAAATTTATAATAAATAAAACAAAATAAAGAAAGAGAAAAGGACAGTGTAAAATTGGACTTTTTAATAAATGACGTTTAACACTCATGACATGACGATATTGTTAACCAACCGTTTTTATTGCAATCTGTCTAGAGAGCTAGGTCAGTCGGTAGGTGTGAAATCGTAACAAAAAAACTTATAAATATGTACCTCTACCTACTTATAATATTACAACGAAACAGAACTTTTAAAAATCGTCGGTTATAGTCGCACAAATCTATGCAGTAAAATAATCATATATCAGGAAATATTTGTATTTTTGTGTGTACACACACGTAGTATGTTTGTAACGAGTAAACTCAAAAACTACTGAACCGATTTCAAAAATTCTTTCACCATTAGTAAGCTACATTCACCCTGAGTAACATAGGCTACCTTTTATCGCGGGGAAATGCCTCATTCCCATGGGAAAAACTGTTAACGCGGGCGATGCCGCGGCGAAAAGGTATAGTAAAAAATTTATTTACTTTTATTACAGGGTTTTATTTAACCCCATAAAGATTTCAAAAGCATAACCATGCATCATCATAAACATCGTGGACTATAGGAATGAGCACGCAACCAAATGACAATACCCTCACCCGTTGGCCTAATTAGAGCGATTAAACTGCTCTAATCATACCACAGAAATAGATCTCCCTTCATACTTGAATGTTGACATTCACACATCCCATCTCAGTAAAGAGAATAAAGGAAATGAGACAACTCAAACTCAAGTTGGAAATAGCCGCGATGAAACGCACGCAAGATGCACTTTGATAGAGTATATTATTATTATGACGTATATCACATACGTCAATGTTACGTTAAAACATCCGCTGAACAAAATAAAACAGAAAGATACGATACGACCGAACGAACGAAGAAAGAAAAAAAATTGCTTTGCCATTAAAGTACCTTTTACCTATTGCAGTATAATAGACTGTAGAGGTCGAAAATCTGTACCTACATAGAAAAAGAAAGCTACAAACCGAGTCAGGGGGATGTAAGAGGTGATGCAGAACTGCAGAACATATCCAAAAATTTGTAAATTTTTTTGTTTATCTGTTTGTTTGTTTGTACGGGCTAATCTTTGAAACTGTTAGACCGATTTGAATAAAATTTTGCATGGTGGTACCCAATATCCCTGGTCAACATCTTAGATACTTTGAATCCCGGAAAATTATATAGTTCCTATGGGATAGTTAAAAACTATAGTAACTCATACGTCTTAGCACAAATTCTTCACGCCCGTTGAGTTAAAACAGTCGAATAATAAAAATGAAAGGGACACCAACAAGTCAACAAGTGCTACAACATAATAGCGGGTTAAAATATCAACCAAACAGACAAAAGTTGCCTTGACCTAATCTAATGACCGCACTAATTGTCACCGAACTAAAATAGATCTACATACACCACATACGCCGGCTTCCATTCCCGCCCCGTTTTAGTGACAAAATAAATTTAATTGCCGCATCCCGCTTCAGACAGCTAAATTTATTCCAAGTACCTACCATTTGGATAACTTGGAGTAGTCGCTCAAGATACATTTAGCTGAGCGGTAGTAATATTATAGACTAGCTTTCCGCCGCGGCTCCGCCCGCGTTAACAGTTTTTCTCGTGGGAATGAGGCATTTTCCCGCGGTAAAAGGTAGTCTATGTTACTCAGGGTGAATGCAGCTTTATAATGGTGAAAGAATTTTTGAAATCGGTTTAGTAGTTTTTGAGTTTATTCATTACAAAATACACACAAAAATACAAATCTTTCCTCTTTATAATATTAGTATGAAGTATGAAAGGTAAGAGAGGAGTTTTTAGTCCTTTCGACACATAATACCAGATACGCAATACACCACAGAAAATCTGGTACTTTTTCGAATATTATAATTACGCATTTCACCTAAAATGCAAATGACCACCAGTGTCCCATCAGTCACAGTTATTCAAATAATAATAAATAGAGAACTTGAGAAAGTATTATTTATTACATAAAGGTTTTTTAAGGTATGTTGTTTGTACATTGGTTATTTAATTATATTTTACTAGCGACCCGCCCCGGCTCCGCACGGGAAAATGTTTATTGTGGGTTATCCTTCAGTATATTATGCATGTATTATACATATAAACCTTCCTCTTGAATCACTTTATCTATTAAAAAAAACCGCATCGAAATCCGTTGCGTAGTTTTAAAGATTTAAGCGTACAAAGGGAGGGACATAGGGACATAGGGACATAGGGACAGAGAAAGCGACTTTATTTTATACTATGTAGTGAAGACACCTATACCTACTTTACTAAGCTGCTATGTTTCGATGGCCAAATATCTACCAGTCACTATGGAATTGTACGACGTTTTCAAGGTTTGTGGGATCAGTCAATATTGCAACCCACAAGAAAAAGCGAACCACTTACCAAACTGATCAAAACTACACAATGAAATAGGGAGTGATTCATAGCGTAGAGTTATAATTATTCAGCTTAATTGCCTATAACCAGCTTTTACGATCAACATGGGAGCAAGTCACAAGACCTGTTTATTCAGAATAGATTGGTTTCCGTACCATTTCTGACGATGAATCAACAAGCTATTTTAGTCATATATTCTGTCTCTCCAAATGCTATATTACATGTCACATAAACCGATTGTATTCTACATTTCAGAAGAAAAATATACAATACAATATTCATTCTTTATTGACACCAAATCATAAACACATAAACATTACAGTAAACACATAAATAAACAATTCCGATTACAAAATAATTTGCGATCATTTACTTTCTTTTTCTAGTCATCGTGATGTAGTGTAGCAGCAAAAATAAGTTTGTAAAACAACTATATTTTTGACGTGGTTGTCCTACTTCGACTTTGTTCGGAGGGGCATGTATTTTGTCGTAATTTTTTTATTTGATACGTAATATAAGATCAACATGAACAGTTAGATTTGTACGGGATTTGATTCACAAGTCGTTAATCGAGTCAAAGTTATTATTGAATAACAAGCTTGTAAATCGATTTTTAAGTCTCGTTGCTATTTACCAGATCAGTGTTCCCCAGAATCTATACAATTATAGGACTATCAGGATGATTAGTGTTGTAATCTTTCCTATTGAAGAATTTGGTTATTTTTAGCCTGCATTGACCTAACCAAACAAAATATCACAATGCGATTTGTTCAAAATGTACCCCTCGTATTTATGAGGCCGACGTTTTACCATTCGCTGTTACCACTTCGGCTAAGCTAGCTAATCCAGTGCAAGTTGGTGACAAAAATAGAGTGGTCAGTCTTTATAAAGAATGTTTCTATAATCAATACGCCGTGTAATGCCCTCGGCATGTGTGAATGGAACAGTTAACAAAGATGGTAATTCATAATCGTGTTATTTATATATTAGTCACATCATTCAATATTGTATTGATATAATTAATGCAGGTCGCCTGGCTTACACTTTCTAGCATAATAGGCAGGCATTATTGTAAGTGGAAAGTGTACTAAAAATTTAAAAAAGATGTTGTTGAAAGTTAAATGTTCTGTTATATGGTAATCATCATCATCATCTCAGCCGAAAGACGTCCACTGCTGGACAAAGGCCTCCCTCAAGGATCTCCACAATGATCGGTCCTGCGCTGCCCGCATCCAGCGGCTCCCGCGACCCTCACCAGATCGTCGGTCCACCTCGTGGGGGCCTGCCAACACTACGTCTTCCGGCGCGCGGCCGCCATTCAAGAACCTCATACTATTATAACAAAGAGGAAAGATGTGTGTGTGTGTTTGTAATGAATAAACTCAAAAACTACTGAACCGATTTCAAAAATTCTTTCATCATTAGAAAGCTATATTAACCCTAAGTAACATAGGCTACCTTTTACCTTGGGAAAATGACTCATTCCCACGGGAAGAACTGTTAACGCGAGTGGAATCGCGGCGGAAAGCTAATAAGCAATAAAGAGTAAGTTACTTAATTTTACGTGACTTTTCGGTAGTGAAGGAACAAATAAATACGTCATAATATGTACAAAATGCGAAAGCCTAAAAAATCGATGTATGTATAAAATTAAAGAAAATTAACTTTTGATGCCATTTTTCATACGAAACTCGAAAGGAATACAGAAGGTTGAGCAACAAAATTTTTAAGGCAGGAAATCAATCTTCAAATAAGGCGTACTAAATTGGTCAGTAATACTTTTGACCTTGACAATACTACAATGCTAGCAATAGTTGAGATCATGCAGGCAACATTGATCATTATAGCTATGACAAAAACCACAAACACAAGTTGTATTTTTTCTTTTTTTTAATTTACAAGTTTAAAACACATAATTTTTTAAATTAATTTTATTAAATTTATCCCTGTTCCCTTGCTCATTGCTTCCTATTCTTTTTCATATTGTAAAGTATATTTTTTTATCCATACTAATATTGTAGATGCAAAAGTGTGTTTGTTTGTCTTTCTTTCACGTCCTTTCACACTGTAACTAAGCAACCTAGCTTCAGGATTTACGCGTGACTAGTGATGTATCATTCCCCATTGACCAAGCTTTTACAACCAAATAAATATTAGTAAAAATATAAATATTTATTATTGATGGCAGAACATTTGTATTGTATTTTTGATGATGATGACGATGCAACGCGCCGTAAGGATGTTACATCATCATCATTACAGTCTTAATTCGTAGTCGAGCGGTAAAACGCGGAATATTCTGCGATATTATAGGATTTATTTATCTTTGTCACAAATATAGCATACAATCTAGGCTAAGTCAGGTAGTTAGATAAAATTCATACTATAATTCATATTATAAAGAGGAAAGATTTGTATTTGTGTGTGTGTGTGTGTGTTTGTAATGAATAAACTCAAAAACTACTGAACCGATTTCAAAAATTATTTCACCATTAGAAAGCTACATTTACCCCGAGTATCATAGGCTACCTTTTACCACGGGAAAATGCCTCATTCCCACGGGAAAAACTGTTAACGCGGGCGGAGCCACAGCGGACAGCTAGTATTTAATAAAATATAGGCCATAAGCCATCCTTCATACCAAAACGTGGTAATGAAAAATTACTTAGATATCAAGATTGTTATTTTTAGAGTTAACACCGTTATCAGTTAGTATGCTAAACATTTCATGACGACAAGGTCGCAAAACGATAGCGATATAAAAGCTACAAGATTACTATCGTTAGATAAATAAGCAAATTATTACTAAACCTAAACACGCAACACGACTTATCTAAATAAATGCAAATGAGATTCAATTGGTATGGCTCTTTCTGATAGGAGATTGATTTGGGCCATGCATGAGGTTCTGGGCTTAAATTACCCTCCCCCCACGCCCACACTAGCGTCTTTCTAGCAGCGTCTTTTGAGCTTCGTCGTAGTGCCACAGAATATATAATAGTAGTGCGAAGCGCATACAACATGCATACAATCACAGGCAACAAGGCGAGTGAAACAATTGACGGACGCGGATGATTGTATGCGCGACGCACGACGACGCGACGCTCGAAAGACGCTAGTGTGGGGTAGACTGACAAAACTAACCGACTAAATACAAGGGGACAAATGGTACGATCCCGGCATTAGATTTATCGTATGGGACAGAAGAAAATAATAGTACTAACTAATAACCCGTACAGAACCGCCCGATATAGCGCCCCACGCCCCGCACCCCGCAGGCGCCGCGGGACTCTACCAGGGGTGTTCGGGGATGTTTTACATAGCGCCATAGACTTGTAGTTGATATTCAGTTATTCAAAAAGAAGTAGCTTGTCAAAACGCGTTTTCTGTATGGAGTGACCGATCAGTGGTATGGGTCTGTTTATGACAACAAAGATAATAAACAGAGTAATAAAACATAAATATAAGCACAGGTTATCGCTCCGTCTGCCACTAGACAGACTTTGAGTTTGATGAGATGACTCACTTGTGTTATGTTACTACGTTTATTAGTGTCGGTCGTGTTGTGACATGACATGACGCAACTCACTATTCATGGCAATGGGTTCTCGGTAGACAATTGAAGGTTCCATCCATGTAGTGATCGTTATTTGTTTTAGATTAAAAAATTGTACGGGGCCAAGAATTACGAAGATATATTTACAAAGAGCATAAGCACGATTTGATGTGTAACTGATCACGAAAACTTCATTCAACTAGTACTTAGTAGAGGCTATCACTTGACTATTTATAAGGCGAGAGTGGAAGGAAGCAGACTAAGACAAACGTTCCAAAATCAAAACGGGGACGTTCTGACAAATGGTCGGGTCAGGAGTAGGTACTCTAAACCGACGAGAATGCATGAGGAGATTAATGAATATGGATGAAGCGAAAGAAGTGTGTCTGGATCGTAGCAAGTGGAAGAAAGTGGTCTCTGCCTACCCCCTCGGGAAAGAGGCGTGACTGTATGTATGTATGTATTACTAGTGACTACTATTTGGTATTCTGTGATATTACTTGGTACAACTGCGCGCGCACGAAAAGTTCATACTAAAATATTTTCCCTTCGCGCTTCCTCACCCACGCTAGGTCAAGGTATTCGCTGCTTTACCTCCAAGTTTAGACAAGTGTCAAGTTTGGTGCAAGTGTAAGGTTGGTCCAGAGTGGAGGCCGCACGGCCGGTTTGGTCTCTAACTGCATCTTGCTACTAACTCGTTCAGCAACTTGCGTGCGCGCATACACCGGCTAGGTACTATAACTCTACTTATCTAACGTTCAATACACTTAAGACAATATATTAGGGCAAACATTTAAAGAGATTTCGGTCCCTTTCGTCAAATTTTAGTTTTTTCAGAAGCTTAAAAGAAATAATAAATGAAACAAAATAAAGAAAGAGAAAAGGACAGTGTAAAATTGGACCTTTTAATAAATGACGTTTAACACTCATGACATGACGATATTGTTAACCCACCGTTTTTATTGCAATCTGTCTAGAGAGCTAGGTCGGTAGGTGTGAAATCGTAAATATGTACCTACTTATAATATTACAACGAAACAGAACTTTTAAAAATCGTCGGTTATAGTCGCACAAATCTATGCAGTAAAATAATCATATATCAGGAAATATTTGTATTTTTGTGTGTGTGTGTATGTTTGTAACGAATAAACTCAAAAACTACTGAACCGATTTCAAAAATTCTTTCACCATTAGAAAGCTACATTCACCCTGAGTAACATAGGCTACCTTTTATCGCGGGGAAATGCCTCATTCCCATGGGAAAAACTGTTAACGCGGGCGATGCCGCGGCGGAAAGGTAGTAAAAAATTAATTTACTTTTATTACAGGGTTTTATTTAACCCCATATTTCATTTCAAAAGCATAACCATGCATCATCATAAACATCGTGGACTATAGGAATGAGCACGCAACCAAATGACAATACCCGTTGGCCTAATTAGAGCGATTAAACTGCTCTAATCATACCACAGAAATAGATCTCCCTTCATACTTGAATGTTGACATTCACACATCCCATCTCAGTAAAGAGAATAAAGGAAATGAGACAACTCAAACTCAAGTTGGAAATAGCCGCGATGAAACGCACGCAAGATGCACTTTGATAGAGTATATTATTATTATGACGTATATCACATACGTCAATGTTACGTTAAAACATCCGCTGAACAAAATAAAACAGAAAGATACGATACGACCGAACGAACGAAGAAAGAAAAAAAATTGCTTTGCCATTAAAGTACCTTTTACCTATTGCAGTATAATAGACTGTAGAGGTCGAAAATCTGTACCTACATAGAAAAAGAAAGCTACAAACCGAGTCAGGGGGATGTAAGAGGTGATGCAGAACATATCCAAAAATTTGTCAATTTTTTTGTTTATCTGTTCGTTTGTTTGTACGGGCTAATCTTCGAAACTGTTAGACCGATTTGAATAAAATTTTGCATGGTGGTACCCAATATCCCTGGTCAACATCTTGGATACTTTGAATCCCGGAAAATTAAAAAGTTCCTATGGGATAGTTAAAAACTATAGTAACTCATACGTCTTAGCACAAATTCTTCACGCGCGTTGAGTTAAAACAGTCGAATAATAAAAATGAAAGTGACACCAACAAGTCAACAAGTGCTACAATATAATAGCGGGTTAAAATATCAACCAAACAGACAAAAGTTGCCTTGACCTAATCTAATGACCGCACTAATTGTCACCGAACTAAAATAGATCTACATACACCACATACGCCGGCTTCCATTCCCGCCCCGTTTTAGTGACAAAATAAATTTAATTGCCGCATCCCGCTTCAGACAGCTAAATTTATTTCAAGTACCTACCATTTGGATAACTTGGAGTAGTCGCTCAAGATACATTTAGCTGAGCTGTAGTAATATTATAGACTAGCTTTCCGCCGCGGCTCCGCCCGCGTTAACAGTTTTTCCCGTGGGAATGAGGCATTTTCCCGCGGTAAAAGGTAGTCTATGTTACTCAGGGTGAATGCAGCTTTTTATTGGTGAAAGAATTTTTGAAATCGGTTTAGTAGTTTTTGAGTTTATTCATTACAAAATACACACAAAAATACAAATCTTTCCTCTTTATAATATTAGTATGAAGTATGAAAGGTAAGAGAGGAGTTTTTAGTCCTTTCGACACATAATACCAGATACGCAATACACCACAGAAAATCTGGTACTTTTTCGAATATTATAATTACGCATTTCACCTAAAATGCAAATGACCACCAGTGTCCCATCAGTCACAGTTATTCAAATAATAATTATAGAGAACTTGATTGTTTGTACATTGGTTATTTAATTATATTTTAAGACACCTATACCTACTTTACTAAGCTGCTATGTTTCGATGGCCAAATATCTACCAGTCACTATGGACTTGTACGACGATTTCAAGGTTTGTGGGATCAGTCAACTTTGCAACCCACAAGAAAAAGCGAACCACTTACCAAACTGATCAAAACTACACAATGAAATAGGGAGTGATTCATAGCGTAGAGTTATAATTATTCAGCTTAATTGCCTATAACCAGCTTTTACGATCAACATGGGAGCAAGTCACAAGACCTGTTTATTCAGAATAGATTGGTTTCCGTACCATTTCTGACGATGAATCAACAAGCTATTTTAGTCATATATTCTGTCTCTCCAAATGCTATAGGTATTACATGTCACATAAACCGATTGTATTCTACATTTCAGAAGAAAAATATACAATACAATATTCATTCTTTATTGACACCAAATCATAAACACATAAACATTACAGTAAACAACTAAATAAACAATTCCGATTACAAAATAATTTGCGATCATTTACTTTCTTTTTCTAGTCATCGTGATGTAGTGTAGCAGCAAAAATAAGTTTGTAAAACAACTATATATTTTTGACGTGGTTGTCCTACTTCGACTTTGTTCGGAGGGGCATGTATTTTGTCGTAATTTTTTTATTTGATACGTAATATAAGATCAACATGAACAGTTAGATTTGTACGGGATTTGATTCACAAGTCGTTAATCGAGTCAAAGTTATTATTGAATAACAAGCTTGTAAATCGATTTTTAAGTCTCGTTGCTATTTACCAGATCAGTGTTCCCCAGAATCTATACAATTATAGGACTATCAGGATGATTAGTGTTGTAATCTTTCCTATTGAAGAATTTGGTTATTTTTAGCCTGCATTGACCTAACCAAACAAAATATCACAATGCGATTTGTTCAAAAAGTACCCCTCGTATTATGAGGCCGACGTTTTACCATTCGCTGTTACCACTTCGGCTAAGCTAGCTAATCCAGTGCAAGTTGGTGACAAAAATAGAGTGGTCAGTCTTTATAAAAAATGTTTCTATAATCAACAATATCAACACGCCGCGTAATGCCCTCGGCATGTGTGAATGGAACAGTTAACAAAGATGGTAATTCATAATCGTGTTATTTATATATTAGTCACATCATTCAATATTGTATTGATATAATTAATGCAGGTCGCCTGGCTTGCACTTTTTAGCATAATAGGCAGGCATTATTGTAAGAGGAATGTGTACTAAAAATTTAAAAAAGATGTTGTTGAAAGTTAAATGTTCTGTTATATAATGGTAATCATCATCATCATCTCAGCCGAAAGACGTCCACTGCTGGACAAAGGCCTCCCTCAAGGATCTCCACAATGATCGGTCCTGCTTGGCCCGCATCCAGCGGCTTCCCGCGACCCTCACCAGATCGTCGGTCCACCTCGTGGGGGCCTGCTAACACTACGTCTTCCGGCGCGCGGCCGCCATTCAAGAACCTCATACTATTATAACAAAGAGGAAAGATGTGTGTGTGTGTTTGTAATGAATAAACTCAAAAACTACTGAACCGATTTCAAAAATTCTTTCATCATTAGAAAGCTATATTAACCCTAAGTAACATAGGCTACCTTTTACCTTGGGAAAATGCCTCATTCCCACGGGAAGAACTGTTAACGCGAGTGGAATCGCGGCGGAAAGCTAATAAGCAATAAAGAGTCAGTTACTTAATTTTACGTGACTTTTCGGTAGTGAAGGAACAAATAAATCACTATCACTACATAGTATAAAACAAAGTCGCATTTTCTGTCCCTATGTCCCTCCCCTTGTACGCTTAAATCTTTAAAACTACGCAACGGATTTTGATGCGGTTTTTTTTAATAGATAAAGGGATTCAAGAGGAAGGTTTATATGTATAATACATGCATAATATACTTAAGAATAACCCACAATATCCGTTTTCCCGTGCGGAGCCGGGGCGGGTCGCTAGTACGTCATAATATGTACAAAATGCGAAAGCCTAAAAAATCGATGTATGTATAAAATTAAAGAAAATTAACTCTTGATGCCATTTTTCATACGAAACTCGAAAGGAATACAGAAGGTTGAGCAACATTTTTAAGGCAGGAAATCAATCTTCAAAAGGCGTACTAAATTGGTCAGTAATACTTTTGACCTTGACAATACTACAATGCTAGCAATAGTTGAGATCATGCAGGCAACATTGATCATTATAGCTATGACAAAAACCACAAACACAAGTTGTATATTTCCTTTTTTAAAAATTTCATGTTTTAAACACATATTAAATTAATTTCTCCCTGTTCCCTTGTTCATTGCTTCCTATTCCTTTCCATATAGTAAAGTATATTTTTTTGTCTTTCTTTCACACTGTAACTAAGCAATGACTGACCTGCTCACCTAGCTTCAAGATTTACGCGTGACTAGTGATGTACCGTCGGTGGCTTAGTGGCTAGGCCCGTTGACTTCCATTCCGAAGTTCGCGGGTTCAAACCTCGGCACGTACCAATGTGTTATAGATTTTCGAATTCATATGTACGTTTATTCGACGCTCTTACGGTGAAGGAAAACATCGTGAGGAAACCTGCACACACCTGCGAAGAAATTCAAAGGTTGTGTGTGAAGTTGACCAACCCGCACTGGGCCAGCGTGGTCGACTAAGGCCTATTCACCCTGGTATCAGGGTAGGCTCGAGCCCCTCGGTGGGGACATATATGAGCTGTTAACGAGTGATGTACCGTTCCCGGGAATAATTTCATAAAAACTTGCTGTTCAAGCTGGCTAGACGTGGTCGACCGGGTTGGTGTTTTCGGATTGGATACCTATCGACCCGACCGAGCCGACCGATCCGACCGACTCTACCGATCCCACTGTCTCGTTCTACCTTGCCTCAAACGTAAACTAGCATTTGTATTTATTGTATTTGTATTTTTATTTGTTAGCATGCGTGGGAATATTCCCGGGAATGACATATTGCTACACGTGACATATATAGTTTTGTCGTGCGTTATACTCTTATCCTATTGGAGGATATTTCAAAATGGCGGCGGGTTTCTCACTGTATTTTGAAGTTAAATGTGAGATAAACTCTTTTAGGTACTTGTACTAATTGCACTTCATATTACAGGAGAGTAGGCAACTTTTTACAACAGGAATATATCTCATTCCCACGGGAAAAGGCGAAAAACAAAGCGGGCGTAGCCGCGGCCGGTCAGCTAATTCATATAAATATACCAATCCAACATTGTCCCTTTCAGCTTTCCAATTGGAAATCATTTTTGTGCAATCAGTCTCCCAGCATGTTATTAGGGCCACTCTAATGGCAAACAGGCACCCTTGATTGCTTGGGGCGCCAATCAGGGCTCTATTCCCCGCAGGGCGCTAAATGGGTCAGCTAAGGGCAATGAACTTTGTTAGTGGGATATTTTTCGTGATAGAAAAAAATTATTTTTTAAGGAATTCATAGGTTTAGTAAAATGTATGTCACTGAATGAGGGAATTTAAAATTAATAGAATTAATTAATGGAAGAAATTATCACCGCAATCCATGTAGCATTATAAACAAAGAGTATGTGGAATTGTCACTTAATTTGTACATAAAAATCTTAAATTCATTGAATGTTTCATCAATTACATTTTATCTATAAAAGATGAGTTATTCAGCTATTTAATAATGCTCTTAGTAGAAGCTACAGTAAAATGGTTGTTAATTATTGTGTTTTAAGTTGATTTGATATCTGAAGCATTTTGTTATTATTATAGTTTTCCTGGTAGAAAATGCCACTTTATTTTTTCTGTATTTCTTGTAATATTTGGTGTAATAAAGTAAATTCTATTCAACGCTCGAATTGGGAAGAAATTATGTACCAAATATTATTTGTTTAAATCAAACAGCCTGTGCTCATATAATTTTAAATAAAATTTTGAAAATATATTGTTTATAATATACTTATCATTATTATGACCATGGTAAGTACTACTATTTTTAAGGCCAACTTAACTGTTTCTAATAAGGAAATGAAACATACTAAAATGCTAGTTGCATTACACATAAGTACAAAAAATTATTGACATTAAATAATTTTAAAATGAAATGTGACAACTGGGAAACAATTTGATAAGATAGCATGACCCTGAGCCAATGAACTTTATATTAAAGTTGACGAGTTGGAAACAGTTTCAAAAAAAGAGATAATATTATTAACCATCATAAATTAGCCACATCAAAGGACGTAAAGGGAGATGTGGAGCGCGAGGCACAGGACAGGAAAGGGGGGAGACTTCTCACGAAGGCCCGCTGTACCACTGGGGTACCATAGGAAAACAACAACAAAGGACGTAAAGATTTCCACTAGCTGTCATAGCCATCAATTACTAGTCTGAAATCTGAATTAATGACAGTCCCTAAATTGTAAAAAAATATTGGGAGTCGTTACAACTACTATCTTTGATAGGTTAATAAAATAACTAAGTGGTATTAGCCAACTCAAACTGACTCCAGTCAATTGATGATTCAAGGAACTCAATTATTTTTAACTCAAATAAATTTGATGTAAAACTGTACCAAAGAGGTAATTTTAAGCTTTTTTCGGTGAGCGGTTTGTATACAACATAGGGACCCTGGCACATAAATAGACCGTACAGTAAGCTATATAAGCTATATAATGGTCGAAACCCAAATATCCATATTTTAAAGTCCATAAATTAATATGTCTTTAATTGCTTTTGTTCTTAATCAAAACACACCAAGTAATTAATTCTAGTAAGAAGGTACAATAACTAGCAGCAGTCTTTTAACTTTGTGAAAAGAAGTCTGTTAAAATACTCAAAAAATAGTAAACAGTGTAAATTGTTGAAGAATTGTTTATTTTAATTTCAAGTATTCTTAAATACATGTACAGGAACTATTTATTGGCAAAGTGTAAGCGAGTATTTGAAATTTGAATACCCAGTATTGACGACTCGAAAGGAAGGAGTAAAACCGACGTGTTAATTTTATCATAAAATCAGATGCTCAACACTCTCAACATAAAACTGTCTAAGGATATTGGTACTTACTCTCTTTCTCGTGGTCGAAGCCCACGATGACGAAGTAGTCGACGAGTCTGGACATTGCAATCCTACGGCAACATCAAACCGCGAAACACCGAACGATCAACACTTCACACACATTTCAAACACAGCACTTTTAGACACCTCCATAGTCGGCTAATCAAAATCGCCGATAACGCCAAGACGAAGCGTACCCGCCACGCACAAAACAAGCACTTCACGGAATGTAAACAGCACTTTCATTAATCGCAAGCTAAAGAATTCTAATTACAATTTGTAAGATGGACAGCCCATCAGAGGTTATGCACTAAACGCCTTGTTATATCAACAAGTGGACGCAATAAACAACCTAACAACTCTTATTGAAATATTAATTTTTGATGCAGTTACAAACAACTATTTGGCTTGGTTTCTAATAAATTTAGAATTTTATTCGACACACTCCACAAAAACCTTCACTCGCCCGACATTTCCGAATTCTACTAAATTAATTTATAGTTTCTACCAAAAAAAAAAAAAATATTGCCAGAGTAAAATACTGGTTCTTTTGGTAGTTTTAAGGCCATGTTGCGTTTGCAATACCAGTCAGTCATTCAATGTCTGTCACTCACTCAAAGATAGAAGACGAAAGGGACGCAGTTATGCGCAAGAGTGAGCGCGGTGTATTTGTATCTCATTCTAACGCATAACTCCGTCCCTTTCATTTTCTGGCTTCTGTCTCCCGTGTCGTAATATTTCCGAACGAAAATATGTATGTCAAATATGGGATATAAATCTACTCAATTGAAAAGTCTACATTTTTACAGTCTATCTCGTTCTAACCTACGCTTAAAAGGCTTCGTGAAATTATCCAGCAGATTTTACAAGGGTATTTCTTCTTTGATTAGGTTCTAGATTGATAAAGTGAAATAATCAAAAAACGTAAGTTATTTTCTGTGAATCAAAATATTTATTGATATTTTATTACTTATTAAAATTTTCCGCTTTATAACAGGATTTTCCACCAAACAATGTCTGCAGAAGTGACCAGAGAACCAATTCCTGGCTTAAAGCAAAGGAAAGTGTTCAAAATAATAGTGTTGGGCGATTCTGGTGTGGGCAAAACCTGTCTTACTTATCGTTTTTGCGAGGGGCAGTTTTTGGATAAATCTGAGGCTACGATCGGTGTGGATTTCAGGGAGCGAACTGTTCGAATAAATAACGAAGAGATTAAAGTAAGTAACATATCGATAACATACTAGCTTTCCGCCTCGCGGCTCCGCCCGCGTTAAAATCGGTTCAGTAGTTCCGGAGCCTATTCAATGCAAACAAACATACAGTCAAACCTTTCCTCTTTATAATATTAGTACCTATAGAAAAAACCCTGGACAGAATCTTCAGGAAGGCTTTTTTTTTCAACTAGTTCAAGAATTAAACTAGTCTAAATAGACTCGACTGCTTTTGCCTATGCCCATGCTCATACTTTTCAAGATTTCCATGTGATATGATATTATTATCTCCCCATCATAAAATGTAATGTCTGTCCATATAGGTGCTCAAGGGGCTATGTGTCAAATAATATTGAAATATTTGATTTAAATAAAGTTTTTTTCATAATGATGATAAAATCATTTCATACTTCAGTGATTCAGAGCTCACAGTAGGATAAAATAGCAATCTTTTTACGATATCTTTCTTATATTGATTCTATAACTATGACTCATGTACTAGTTTTGATTAATCTTAAGCTACTGACACACTTATGAAAACAAATGACACCTGTTTTCTTTGTTTGTCAGCTTCAATTGTGGGACACAGCAGGTCAGGAACGGTTCCGGAAGTCGATGGTTCAGCACTACTACAGGAATGTGCACGCTGTAGTCATTGTGTATGATGTGACCAAGCCCGAGACATTTAATGTAAGTATTGAATAAAAAAAATATATTTTAAGTTTGTTTTAAATTAATGTTTTTCTTGATGATTTAGATTAGTGTTGATGAGGATTCCTCTTCCGCTACCTCATAATGCGGAAGTTCCGCAATTTCTGCACTTCCTGTTTCGCTACCGCTTCCCCATAATTAAAGTTAAAAAAATCCTCTTTCTCTTTCGCTTCCTCATAAATTATGAAGAATTTAAGAGGAATTGATATTTATTAAAGTTATTCTTCCAATAATTAA
The DNA here is from genome assembly GCA_948473455.1 of Teleiodes luculella. Classification (NCBI taxonomy): domain Eukaryota; kingdom Metazoa; phylum Arthropoda; class Insecta; order Lepidoptera; family Gelechiidae; genus Teleiodes; species Teleiodes luculella. Next base: position 10,998,955 of record OX419599.1, read on the forward strand.
ATTAAATTACTAGAAGATAGTAAACATTTAACGTAATGAATAAATATTGCTTCTTTTAATTTATTTCCAACAAAAACAATTTAAAAAATATACAGCCAGAGGGCTGTCTATATTTTTTTATATTCCTCATCCGCATCCTCTTCCTCTTAGAAACTTCCTCATCCTCAACCGCATACTCAAAATTTGTAATTGCCACTTCCTCTTCCTCATTACCACTTCCTCATCAACTCTAATTTAGATCATGCATGATCAATATGATCATCAACAAAATATTTTACTATATCATCAACTTAGAAAGAAGAAATAGTGCATTCCATTACATAGCATACAGACACTCTTAGGGATTAATCTTAACTTGTAATAAATTTAAATATGCATCATTTATAAACATAAAGTCTAAAATAAATAAATATTAAATAAATCTGCTATTTGTAAAATTTTGATTTATAACAAAGAAACTTATACCTTCCAGATTCTTGCATTTAGCTGCAAACATATCAAGTAACCCAAAGGGTAACAATATTAAGTAAACCTCATAGTGTATGCAATACTGTTGAAAATTATTTGCTAAGTTAAATCTTAGAACCTCAAGTTGTGGCAAGTTGTTTGTCATAGACTTTAAGGTTTACATTACATTGTTAAGCTCTCAGTATCTTCGCCGCGCCTCGCCAATTAAAGTGTCTTTAAAATGTTTGAGCTTCATAAGTATATATAAACGCAAAGAAGACTAAGTGCATCAAATTTACTTTACCAAATGTAAACAGCTGTAGGGGTGACATTGTGTTAAGTAATGAACGGCTTGATCTGGTAGACAGTACAGTCTTCTTAGGTATAACTATTGTCGCTAAACTACAATGGAGTCCTCATATATCTTCTCTGTCGGGGAGGCTTAGCTCAGCTGCGTATGCAGTGAGGAAAATCAGACAGTTATCAGACATAGCAACAGCTAGGTTAGTTTATTTCAGTTACTTTCATAGTATAATGTCTTACGGTATATTATTGTGGGGTAGGGCATCCGATATTAACACAGTTTTTATTTTGCAGAAGAGAGCCATTAGAGCAATATACCAACTTCGGTGTCGGGAATCACTTAGAGAACTGTTTAAAGAAATAGACATCTTGACAGTTCCATGTCAATATATTTATGCAAATATTATGTATGTTAGAAAAATATCCACGAATTTAAAAATAATTTTGATATTCACAATCGTAATACCAGAAATAGAAATAAACTAGCTCGTGATAACTATAGATTGGCTAAAGTCAGTACTTCTTTTGTGGGGCTCTGTGTACGCTACTATAATAAAATACCTGATGATATTGTGAATCTTCCAGAAAAAAGGTTTAAATGCCACGTGAAGCAATATCTATGTAAGAAAGCGTACTATGGATTGGATGAATATTTGAACGATAAGAAAGCTTGGTGTGTGGAGACTCCAGCTCGACACGGGAAACACAGTGCTTAACAAAATTTGTTTGTAAAAACTACGTAATTGTGCAACATTGTAGTGCGAATCGACTATGCAATTGAGAAGCCATTAATTAGATTGTCGTGTCAACATCTGGCTGACTGAGTATTCATGCTCACTAAAGTGTCCTGACTTGCGGTGGCGTATGGGCCGGGTCGTTGGGTTCCCTCTAATATAGTTGAGCCCGGCGGTGGCTGACCCAGGCGTCAAACCCGTGAACGTGGTGCTGCTTGGGGGGACTGGTCTACTCTAGTCGATTGCCGGTTGTTTTTTTGGTTACATAATTTAGTTTTTCTACTTTGACTGGTTGCCTTCCTCTAATTGCATACTTCGTTTGCACTCTTTGTTATATGAATCAAATTGTATAAAATAATAATTTTTGTAAAATAGTTTGAAAAGATGCAACGCCTGTGGAGTTTCTTCCGGCGGGTTCTTCTCCACAGAAGACAGCCAAATTGTGAACCCGCCTCGACGTCGAAAAATGATTTGTAAAATCTTACTTCGAATAAAAAATATTTCTTTCTTTCTTTCTTTCTTTCAAGTACCCCTACCATGAGTTGCTAACGTAACTTACGCGCTCGATATCGACTACGTAAACGTGCATTTAGTATGGAGAAATTTTACTTCAGATAACTGTCAATAGATGGCGTAGTTTTAATTCCATACTAAATGCACGTTTACGTAGTCGATATCGAGCGCGTAAGTTACGTTAGCAACTCATGGTAGGGGTAAAGTACTGATACAGCAGATTTTATATATCCCACTTCTGATTGCAGTCAATAGCGAGTTGGATGCAGGAAGTGGACAGCCACGGTCTGATGGGTGCACCGAGGGTGTTGGTGGGGAACAAATGCGACTGCGGCACGGCGGAGTCTCGGTTGGCGACTAGTTACGCGCAACGGCTAGCTGATAAGCATGGAATGCCTGTAAGTGTGATGGGCTTCACGTCTAGTCCTAAAACTAATTACGAGTATTAGCACCTTAATTTAAACTGCAGACAAGTAAATAAGTGTAAATGTAGTAATACAACGTAAAAATTAACTTTTTTAGTTTGAAGCCACATTAATAGGAAAGTGTCCTGGAAAAAAGAAATCGATTCTAATTAGTCCGTCAGTTAGATTATCGAAAAGATTGAACAAGTATTTTCTTTTTTTTTTATTTGACGAAGATATATCGCAACAAAATGTAGAAGAGTGCTATGACGTCACTTTTTCCGTACAATTTGTATGGCGGCGTGTCGTTACTGGAAATTTCAGTGCTGTATCGTCGGTATTTTTCGTTTGCCAGACAAAAAAAATACGTGTACATTATTTTTTTGTAATCTAACTGATTAATCTAACAGTAAAGTAATAATGTAATCTATCAGTAAAGTTTGAAACGCTTCACATACCATTTTGTTTCAATTCGCTGAACAGCAGCATCTTTCTATTGGTGCAAAATAACTCGTGACACACAATAATTTATAATTGCAGTTATTTGAAACGTCAGCGTTGCTAGACACAGAATGCAACACAGTGGAGTCATTATTCATGACTTTGGCACACAAACTGTACTCCAAGCAACCGCTACGGGTCATCAGTGTCGCGGTAAGCTGCGTCTCCATCACTACTGCTCCTTCTGTAGAACAAGTAAACCCTGACCAAAGATATAAAAAACCTGCCCCGGGGCGCCACGTGTATATTTTTACGACTATGGCAACAATATCCCTTATAAAATTAGTTCCATTGAAATTCCGCAATATGGCGAGGTTTTGTTATTTCTTTGGTCGGGTTTTACACCCTTCGCGCTCATTAAAATCTATGTAACGCCAAATTGTCTGACAAGGTCACGTCACACGCTCACCCCGCCTTCTACTACGGTATGCCAAATTACGTATTTTGCGATAATTTCCTATAGTTTTATCGTATTGTTTGAAAAAAATGTGCGCATTATATGCAGGCGTCAATGACCTTTTTCTTTTTCCGGATTAATATGAAACAAACATTAGCAGAGATCGAACGTCCTAGTTTCCTTCCGGTTGGGAAGCAGCGGCCGTAGCCTTTACGCCACTGATCCAAATGTTTATTTTCCTGTCATATCAAATCAAAGACACATTGTTTTCCCTCTTCTTGGTTTTTATCAAGGATGTTATCCTTGGTTTTTATTAGTTTATTGTTTTCTTTTCTTTTAGATTAAGTTTAACAACATTATGTTGGATTTAAATTTAGTATCTCAGCTTTAAATTATACCAAATTTGTAATGTTGTTACTGATTTTAAGACACCAACTTTATTAGTTTACATGTCTGTATAATGCCAATACTGTGTCACCTAAATTGGGACACATATCAGTACTTAATAGCATAAGTCTTTGTAAATGTTCGATATGTGTTCTGCTGGTGTACCTAATAAATAAATAAATAAATGTATTTTTCATTTCAGGGAGAACAAGACAGAGTAACATTGCCGCGTTACAAGAGCCGCCTGCCCGCGACGAGCAGCGATAGTTGCTGCAGCTAAACCCGCCCGCTGTGTACGCGCGGTGTACGGAGCGGTAACTACTTCAACAGCATGTCACATGGTAAAACTGCGCTAGCACTAAAAGTGCCTAAAATGTATTATAAAGCCTGACCATGGTCACTGGTCGGTCACTCCATAGAGAAAACGCGTTTTGACAAATACTACTACTTTTTGAATATCCACTACAAGTCAATGGCGCTAGGCGCTATGTAAAACACCCCCGAACACCACCGCCGGAGTCCCGCGGCGCCTGCGGGGTGCGGGGCGTGGGGCGCTATATCGGGCGGGGACTCATTTTGGCGCGGGGGGGTGAGTGTCCTTTCTGTACGGGTTAGTACTATTATTTTCTTCTGTGCCTGGTCTAAGAAAACAAGGTCTAACATGAAGACCACGTGACGAAAAATACGCATTCGACAAGGATGAACAGCAGATGACGTAGGCTTGTGCCAAGTTTGACAGTCCGATTGTTAGACCTTGATTTTTTTAGACCATGAGCCTGACCAAAGAAATAAGAAACCTGCTCTGGGGGCGCCACGTGTATATTTTTACGACTATGGCAACAATTTCCCTTATAAAATTAGTTCCATTGAAATCCGCAATATGGCGAGGTTTTTATTTCTCTGGTCGGGCTTTACACCCTTCGCGCTCATTCTTCACTCTCGCTCGCTAGCTCTAGTTGTTTGCCTGGGTCTGTATAAGCCCACATTCCATCCTCATTCATTAAAAGGATGAGTGAGTAGGGGGTAATAAAACGGTCTCCGCACAGAAGTCCATGATAAATTCGACCGATAACTTGGCCAAAACGGTTGCAACCGATCTGATGGTTAACCGTAAATATTGTGTAACGTTGTAAATTATTATTGTTACTCTGGCTGCTGTTAGCTAATTTCGTCCATATTCATTAGCCTTATTAAATAAAACATTACTGATACAGTCATGGGCAAGCTAAGGTTTAATAAATAAATTGCTCTTAGCAGAAGAACTAATAACGAGTGTAAGTAATGCCATAAACTCACTTTTCTAAAGAAATATTTCTTACAAACGAATTAAAACTGTTTGATTAAAATAACTATGGATTTCGTACGGGTGTAAAAACGAAAGAAGGAAAATATTTATTATTTATGATAACAGAACTCTCCTAAAGCGGAGAGCTTTTATGACGCCAAAACGATAAAAAAAATTGGCACAATAAAATGATAAAAACAAAGGAACAAAGTAGTATGGTGCCAACGATGCGTCATGATGTCGAATTACTTTTCCGATTCCGAAAAAATTACAGTAGCTAGCACATGCGGCTGAGCATATTGACCTTGAGAGCGCCCGTATTCCGTACCGGTAGGGGTGAATTCCGTAGTGCGAATGTCCAACCGCATGTGCTGGCTTCTGTATATTTGGTATAGTTGTTCAAAACCGTTGACTAAGCATGCCCTTTCAGTATTCACTAACATACCCCCCACACTGGCATGTTTCCAGCGTCGTCGACGCGAAGCCAGCGCTGGCCGTCGCGCATACAATCATTGGCAGGAAAGCGAGTGAAAAGAAAATAAATTTGTGTGCGCAAAAAATGTTGTGTTCTCAAAAAAACGCAGCGCTGGCGTCGCGACGACGCTGGAAGGACGCCAGTGTGGGGTGGTTCTGTTAGCCGTCCTTATACCTTGTATAATATTTATGATTAGAGTCATCTGTTAGCTACTTTTAGGACAGATTGTAATGTCTTCAATACAACAAACTGTCCGCCCGCGGTTGTTTTTTTACTTTTCCTTGCAGTTTCCCGCAGGAATGAGATATTTTCCCGCGATAAAAACTATCTAAGATGTTGACCGGGGATGTAAGGTACCACCATGCAAAATTTCATTCAATTTGCTCCAACAGTTTCGGAGATTAGCCCGTACAAACAAACAGACAGAGAAACAAAAAATATGAAAAATTCTGAATATATTCTATATCACATCCCCCCTGACTCGATTTTTAGCAAATTTTTTTTCTATTTACTCAGATTTTTAACCTCTACAGTTTTATTGTATAGATGGTTTGTATTGATCTCACAAATTAAATTTAAGCATATTATAAAAGAAAATCGGACAACAGACGCAATAAAAATGTATTAAATGCATTTATTTATGAAAGTATAAAAAAATAACAATATATGTTTACATACTTTACCATGACATGGTCGTGACCTTGTATTTAAATTACAAATCAATATTTTTATTACATTATTGTATTGAGAGGCCAAAATATTTACTTATTAATACTAGTATTATTGTATAAAGGACTGTATTGTGTAATAAATTATATTCAATTTACTTTGCAAGTAATTTTGAAAGTATATTTGTGTGGGCACCCTTTAAGGCCATTACATATAAAAGATGAGTCAATCATAATGTGTGAATCACTTTGTATGAAAACAGCTTGACAAAATAAATTGTGCATTTCTAATCTACAGCTACTTAGTATTTATTGAATAGTAAATGAAATGCACGTATTAATTAAATATTATTGTATATTATAAAAGTAATTGAATGGCATAAAAATAAACAGGAGCAACCACAGTTAAGGCTTTTTGTTAAAAAATATACATAAATAGATAATAGCGTTGTCTGTGATGGGCTTTATAATTGTAAGTTTATTCATTCATTACAGTTATTTTTTTGTTAATAATAATTACCATATGGATAATTACGATGTTGTAAGCTATCCTACCGACTGCGCCAAATCCGCGTATCACTGTAACCCTACAAATAGTAAAAAGCTAGTCTTACAGAAGTATTAGGCCGATCCCCAATGATTACTACAGCTATCAATAAGATTTATGGTGTCAGGATACTATAGTTTTTATTTATTAATATTTAATTTAAAGCCTGACCAAAGAAATAAGAAACCTGCTCTGGGGGCGCCACGTGTATATTTTTACGACTATGGCAACAATTTCCCTTATAAAATTAGTTCCATTGAAATTCCGCAATATGGCGAGATTTCTTATTTCTTTGGTCGGGCTTTATAATAAGTACTGATGTCTGCAGTTAGATGCCGTTAGTTCCCTCTCTGTTTGTAGTTATTTTATAAAAAATATTGCGTAATAAACATATTTTTCTTAGCGGTTACAGCTATCCTATAAGCATAATTACAAGTTTTTATTTAATAGGAATCAACTCAACTCAACTAATTTAAATAATAATTTACTATGCTTGCTTTAATTTCGTTGAAACCGGTAGTGAGTAGAAATAAACTTTATTTTGACGACAATTTATTTCATTTGTAATTTTTTATTTGTACCAGATAAATAGAAAACCTGCACTGGGAGCGCCACGTGTATATTTTTTTGTTTATGGCAACATTTTCCATTATAAAATGAGTTCCACTGAAATTCCGCAGTATGGCGCGGTTTTTTATTTTTCTGGTCAGGCTTAAAGGCGGATTGAAGCAAGTTAAAATATTTTTCACTAGATCTAAAACTTTTTAACTTATTTGCTTTATCCCGGCGACGACCCTAAGATAATGATTTTGTTATACGGCTGGCTTCTAAAGCTCTTTCGATGTTTACTATGGTGCCAATTCATATTATTAGGTAGAATTTTTTTTCTAACTTTATATATGAGAGGGATAATAGCCCCCCCACACTAGTGTCCCTAGAGCGTCATCGTGCGTCGCTCATACAATCACAGGCAGCAAGGCGAGTGAAACAAAAGAAGACGGACGCGGATGATTGTATGCGCAAGCGCAACGCTCACAAAACGCTAGTGTGGGGGGGTTTTGTGTGGTTGTCAAGCCGGCTACACGTCTGCAGAGTTTGCCAAACAGAGCGAGACGCAGTTATGCGCTAGAGTGAGCGCAGTGATTTGTATCTCATTCTAACGCATAACTGCGTCTCGCTCTGTTCGGCTTACACGGCAGACATGTGTAACTTTGGATGGCAATAAAGTTGCCTGCTACTACTGCCTTTTATAAGGCGTCCATCAAATATTGTCTTTTCTATAGTTCATGATTGTTTACCAACACTGAATCAAAATCATATACTCACTCCTGTTTCTTTTTTAGTGTAATAAATAACGAAGTAATTTTTGTGTGTAAGCAAATGTGATAGTATTATTTCATTGGAAATAAATTAGTTTTATATTGTTGAAACGTGTTTGATTATCTTAAATTTTATTTTATAAAGTCTCCTTATTTTACCAATGTTAGTAAAGCTTGACCAGAGAAATAAAAAACTTCGCCATATTGCGGAATTTCAATGAAACTAATTTTATAAGGGAAATTGTTGCCATAGTCGTAAAAATATACACGTGGCGCCCCTAGAGCAGGTTACTTTATTTCTTTGGTCAGGCTTTAAATATTATGAAATGAAACAACCAAATATTTTTTCATAATTATATTTATTTTAATTATATTAATTTATCAATAAAGAACGAAACGCGGCGGTGCGTTACAAGGTACATATACATACATCACAATACAACCGAAGACAATACAAAATCAACCATGAAATCTACGTGAAAGAATTTCATTTACGGCGACTCCTACAAAGACGTGAAAGGAGCAAGTTGCTATAAGGGTTGTAAATCTTAAAATGCTTAAGCGCCAGTGTTATTATTTAGCAGATATAACACGTTAGAACTGGCAAAGAGATTGTATTTTCATTCAAATTTCTACCTTCGATTTTTTGGATTTACAACCCTACAATTTTATAATCTGCCATATCTATCACCGCGAACGAATATGATACAATTACACCGTCCAATACGTTTTACTAGAATCGGGAATCAGAGAGCTCTTGTCTGTATGAAACATGTTATAAATTAATATTTGTTAGCAGAGAATAAAAGATAAGACAACAAAAGTGTGTGTTCAATTACATACTTTTCTATAGTAGAGTAGATAGTACTAGATATAGTATCGAACTTTATATAAATCGGATTTTTTTAAGATATCACAGGCAGTCAAATGAAACTAAATGTATTTAAATCTCTGTTCCCAATTGGCATCGGATTCCATTCATAATTAGGATAAATCTACTCACGATTTAACAAACATTGCTTTTATAACACAAGCCAAGCTAATTGGTGTTACTATGGTTGATAACCATTGGTTTTACGAGTTAATTTGGACTCATAAAGACACTCTTTAGGAAACAACACTTTACAAAGTAAAGGCTTACCAGAAAAAATAAAAACCTGCTAAATGTTTTTTTCATTCTGGCAACAATCGCCATAGTAAAATGTTCCATTGAAATATGGCGAGGTTTTATATTATTCTGGTCGGGCTTTACATTACGTAGCCAATCAAACCAATAGTTGACATTAATTTAGCAATGCGACCAAGGACGAATTGCACCTTTACGTTGTTTTGTAGTTTCATAAAACGGTGTTTGGGAATTAGAAGATTTACACATTCATTCTTTCTTATATGTATCGAAAATTTTGAAATTATTCGATTAAAAAGAGCAGTAGAAAGTCCAATGATAAGTTGCATTATGAATCTTATCTTCTATTAGAAAAAGTCGAACTTTGATTCAAAATATCTATGTGTTGTATATTGGTGGTTTGAAAAAGAAAGTACAATATTATGATGTCAAGTAAACACAATGTTTTTTTAAAAAGGTCTTCTAATTCCCAAGTCAGTTATTCACAACTATTCCCTACAATTATAAAGCCGGGTCCACAGCTCAAATTTTCTAACAAAACATTCTAACAAAACAATGTTGTGCAATTTGTTTATCAAAACCGCCCGTCCACTGCGCATAATGTTAATGTTTTGGCTAACAAAACCACGCCCTTAAATGTGAATGTTTTGTTTCATTTCATTTTAAAAATGAGTTCCGACGATGAAGACGTGGAAGCTGTTATTGCTATCGTTAATTTAGTTTCCTTTGACTTTCCAAAAATTTTTGCAATTTCCGACAGGGCATCTACTTTTTTGTACCTATCTTTGTGCTCTTCCAAAGTTACATCCCAAATTATCGGCCTTTCTCTTATAAGTTGTATTAACAACCAAATACTCTCTTTATTCCACTCCATTAATCAATATTTTATAAGGTTCCACACAAAACAAACCAACACTTTTGCAACGCTAGTTTTATTTACATTCTCTTTGACTTTTGCACTGACGTCTTCCTTCATTCAATGAGCGCGAGCGAGCAAATAAAAAAAAATTCGACGCTTCCCCTCCCCGCGCAGGCGAACCCGGGGGATGTTATCCATTCGTCTCGGCAAACAATGTTATGTTTAGGCTGAACAAAATTTGTTAAGCCACGCCCCTATTTTGTTAAAATTAACATGTTAGAGTGTTCAAAACACGAAAACACGGAGCTGTGGACCCGGCTTAAGAGAAAACAACAACACATATTCGTGAATTAGTGGACTATTTAAAAAAATTGCACGGGCAATGTTAAAACTAAAATAAAAGCTCAACCCTATGGCGGGCCCGATTTTGAAAAATATCGACAAATATAATAGTACATTACTTTGGTTTGAGTAATAAATTAATCCGTTGCGAATTTTCAAAATGTGATGTATAATTGCTAGATGCAATTGTTGCTCAATATTTAAAAATCATATTTAATATTTTCCATCAGGCCCGATGTCTATCTATTTAATATAACGAGAAATAATTATCAGAGTAATCCACAGCCATTTCTCGCAATCTCGACAATATATGAGCGACTAAATCGCTATTTGTTTCAAAAAATGACATAAGTTTTAAGTGTGATTCCATAGTATTGAGTAAAGGCAAAGCGTAGCAAAACAAAAATCAATTGATCATAGTGAGTCAAAAACTCGTAATGTGTCATAGGAATAAAGTAGGATAGAGAGAAAAGAAAACCACTATATAGAAACCATTTTCATAATCTCTTCTTCTTCAGCAGCATTATTCTTTTGCCCACCGTTGGGCATATAAAATAAGATCAGTTTATCTGTGAAAGCGGGTTTTTAATGTTGCAAGGTTTGAAATATGTCAAATTTTGAAACAAACACGCCGCGTTTAAAATGTATCCGTTTCTATCTAATGGCAAAATCCCTAAATAATACAATCTGAAATTTACAATTCGAAATAATTATTCAAGTTTTATTCCTATAAATTTTCTCACTCCAAGTATTTCAAAAACTCGCAAAATCTTGAAATTTTTATTTCATTATGTTACATTCTGATTAAACATATTTCAATAATTTTATAAACCCTTCGTAAATTAATTATGATTTTAAAAAACAAGAATTAATTAATTAATAGACAACAAAAATCTCTTCATGCGGTCTCACTTAAAAGTTCTAAAATTAAGCTTTTTCAAATAATATGTTCTTAATATTTCACATATTAATTTAGATTCACATTAAAAACAAAAAATATATAATAACAAACATCAGAATTGAATACGAATACACTATTTGCTAATAGTTGCACGTCACTATATTAACATCTAGAGCATTTTGTGCTTTTTCATAAGGAGGGAGAAATATGTTTGGGAAAAACATATCTTTTCAACATCGGTCGACAACATCAAATATCCAATTCGCAAGATTACTAATCATACGTTATTTTAAAAATATCGGTATACGTTTTAACCGGTTTCTAAAATGAACAATTAGTAATTTTATTATTTGGACATCAGGTATGTAGGATCCACATACATTTTTAATTGTTTGACACACGTATTAGTATGACTAAAGAACTACGCCAAATAGCAGATAGTTGGATAGTTTGTCATAGTCACAGTTTCACATTGAAGAGTGAACGGTGTGATAAAATTTGGCATATAAGTGCAGCTAAATTAGCCTCTTTAGGTGATATGACAGCCATTAAGCTTCAAAAGCGCTGATATGAATCATTTATCATAATCGCGCGCGTACTTCGTCATTTTCAAGATAACACCGGTAATTACCGATACAAAAATCCGGTTAAGTTTTATGATACTGGCAAAAATAAAGCTTGCTTTGTTTAGTTAAATATCTTCAAAAATACAAAGGTGTTATTGCAAGGGACCAATAAATCTAAGTTAAAAATACCGATCATTCCTTCAAATAAATACTGATAGTCTAAGTATTTTAAAACGTACCGATAAATTATTTTAAAGAAACCGCACTTTATTTATTACGGATAAAGCGCAGATCCTAACACAAAATATTTCCATACCGGTTTTATTTACCCAGTATCCTCTCTAACCGGTAAATACCAATTAATTTCAATACACCGGTATTTTTCCTAACCGGTTTGCAGTACCGGTGTGGGTCGTCAAATACCGAGACTACAGTATAGTTGCAGTGTGGCAGCGGCGTGGGCAGGCCCCATCACATGTTCTGCCACTGCGTGGTCACGAGCATGTTGGTGTCTAGCGCTCGGGCTATGCGCTCGTGCAGGCCGTGGGCGAGCCACAGTAAGCGGAGTTTCTCGTAGTGCGATGGGCAAAGGTGGAGGGGGTTGCCGCGGCGAAGACCCTGTATAAGAAAATATTTATTATTATTACTATACAAGCTTTCCACCCCGCGGTAAAAATCTTCTCTTCCTGGACTCTTTCTTCTAGTCCATCGAGAAACTAACATGGCATAATAACGTCATAACAATATAATAAACATTGTAAAGTAAAAGTAGTATCGTGATATATTTTGGAGAATTTACACAATATCTTTAAAATTGGTAGTGTTATTCTGATGTAAAGCCCAAAGAAATGAAAAACCTCGCCATAATGTGGAGTTCGTCGTATCGCATTTAATAAGTAATAGTCCCTATGCCCCACCTGGTCGGTCTCCCCGTAGTTGTCAGCGTATGGCGCGGGCAGCATCGCCCCTCTCGCTCTAGCAGCCACGAGCAGTAGCTCGCACTCCCTCACTCGCATGAACACCCCGCACCCCGCGCCGCACTGTATCGCGTGCGCCACTACAGCGCCCACGTGCTCTGAGCCGCCGCCGCGACCGTTCTGAAACAAATACCGAGTTACTACACAAAAATCGAACACACGCTTGTCTAAAAAGGTTTAATATATGAAAAATATTAAATTTTTTAACACATTCGGGATTGAAAACCGGTTATTTTTTAAACCGGTTTCGGTGATTGACCCCAACAAAACCGAAACAGATTTACAGTTTGGAAAAAAAATCTAACGAAACTAATCTTACTTTTCAGAAAATATCCCTAAGTTAGAGCGTGATAGTATGACATAAAATGGCAACACCGCAAAGGAGGTGGCGCCCCTATTAATTTCTAAACTTTTTTGCCTAGCTGTATGTTATTTTACCAAATTGTTTTTTTTTCAAGTTTGATTGAAATGCGTCAAAGGTGGTCCAATTAGAATATGAACCTTTTAACTTAAATAGTCGCTGAGCGCGTATCTAAAAGATCTTGTATCAAAATTCTTGATTAATCAAAGTAGTAATTAATTGTAAACTAACCTTTTTAATCTCCGTCTGACAACAATAGCTCTGCGAGCACAATATCTGTCCGCAAACCAAACACATAGTTGGATACTTGCTATCTTCCCTTTCGGAGTTTGGACAAGAAAATTGCGACACCACATTCATCAACTCTGAGAAATCTTCTGGCAGAGGAATCAACCTCGGCGGCTCTTTAGGCTCAACTACCAAATGGGCCGGAATTTCATTACTAAACCATTCTGAAGACTTATCCACCCATTCCATTACTTTCGTCTTCACACTTGGCGTATCTATTAGTTCTTTAAACGTGTGCGGCAAGTCTAGATAACCTAACATCGTATCCCAACTGTCTCCATTGACCACAGTCAATTCTGTTGGAGGAATAATATCGCTTAAGAAGTGGAAGAACAAGCAACAGCATCTTAAAAACCTGTGGCACTGCAACTTAACACATTCCCACACTTCGTTTACATTCAAATCGTCCTCCAAATTGCCTTTACGTATTTCTTTAATTAAAGGCAGGAGATTTTCTAAATCGCTGTTTTTAGTGTCTTTTTCGCCTTCGTCCATCGCTTCCGATTTGCAGTTCGTCAGGTCTGTGACTAGTAAGGCTCTGGTCAAATCCGCTCGGAATGCTTGTAAAGTCAGCTGGCGAGCTAAATGGTTAGGCCTAGCCGGGCCTGAAGTTTTGCTAAACAACGACGGCACAGTTAAAACCGAAGACACGACTACACTGAAAGCGTCAAAATGTAAAGGTGAAGTATTTTCTAATGCGTTTAGAGTGCACAAGGCGTGGTGGCTGAGATGTTTAGGCGCGGACCAGATGGAAGGGACGGAAGCTACAAGGCGGATTAGGGCTTGTAAGGCGTCCCTATGCCTGGCCGGTAAGTCTCCTAGTATGGGCCTCTCTTCAGCCTGTAGTACTGAGTTTGTGCTGATGATGGTGTAGGCGGTGGCGCGGTATAACGCTGCGACGGCCGACATCCCGCCCGATTCGGTTAAGTCGCATATCCCTGGGAGTATCTGCAACAAATTAACACAGATCGAAATAAATCAAACTGTATTTTATCCCCTCTCCTGATTAATTGTTAAATAATTTATTATACTACTAGCTTCCCGCCGCGGCTCCGCCCGCTTTAACAGTTTTTCCCGTGGGAATGAGGCATTTTCCCGCCGTAAAAGGTACCCTACGTTATTCAAGGTGAACGTAGCTTTCTAATGGTGAAAAATTTTTGAAATCGGTTTAGCCACTGCGTCGACGTCATTTCTGACGTAGTTGTTTTTGAGTTTATTCGTTACAAACATACACACAAAAATACAATTTTTCCTCTTTAAGTATGATAAAGCCTGACCAAAGAAATAAAAAACCTGCTCTGGGGGCGCCACGTGTATATTTTTACGACTATGGCAACAATTTCCCTTATAAAATTTGTAAGTAAAAACACTATAATGCACACAAAAGAAAAGAATAACAATATCAACACAAGTAGAGTGCGCAAAGGCGGCTTTATCGCTTGTAGCGATCTCTGCCAGGAAACCTTAGGGTAGAGGAGATTTAGTAAGACTGTATTCTAAATATTAGCTTAGTACTTACAGCAGCAAACTCCTCAATAAGCGTCTTGGTCATATCATTGTATCCGGGTATCTCCCCCTCGAAGTGTACCAGGAACTCAGCGGGCAGCAGGTTCTCGGAGTGAGTAGACACGTATACCTCCGCCTCGTCTGCTTCGTCGTCTTCCATATCGGAGGACATGGCGCCCACGCTCCGGGCGCGCGCCTGGCACAGCATCTCCTCGCAGTACTCCGTGCAGATGTGCTCCGATGACACCTGGCCAGTCACAAATACAGTTCAAAGAGTTTATTTTTTAACTTTTGGATGTTACATCACTTACGAGTTTGGCACATAATAATAATAGTAATTATTATTATTATTTATTTTCCAGTTAACAAGGTATTCAGTTTACAATTTAATGTCTGACTCCTATACTAGGCTAGGCCTGTATCATAGGAAGTCTCCCGAGTTTAACTTTGGTAAAGTAATGAAAGTAGACAATAAAAAACGCGGCAAATATGAATAAAATCATCCTGGCAACCCCGATTCTATGGATTTATCCATGGTCACAGAATATATAATAGTACTAGGTAGAGAAGGCGCACTCACTGATAGCAAACGTGCGAATTTAATTCTAGCTACCACGACACTAACGTTCAAATTAGTTTTAACGCGTCGAACGTGACCCTGGCTATAATAGCCTACCGTTTGTCGTTGCACTCGTATTAAAACAAAATGCACCTTAAGACCGCGCCGCCGCGAGAGTCCGTATTACCACAGACTAAATAATAGCGTCTTCACAAGCGCGCGCGTTTTTCCTACTAAATGGCCGCGAAATCGTGACCGCCCGGCGTAGGTACATTCTGGAGTTCTGGCGCAGAGTGCGCCGGGCCTGGTAATGCCAAATTACTCGTAGTTTTAAAAACACTTGTACTTATTTCACATAAAAACCCAACCGGTTTCGCTCTCATAAGCATCATCAGGGGTCTAGTCTTAAACTACGAGTATAATTAGAGTTTCACCAAGCGCCAACAATCACAAATGTCTGGCAAGGTCACACGGTCACCCCGCCTTCTACTGCGGTATGCCAAATTAAGTATTTTGCGATAATTTCCTATAGTTTTATCGTATCGTTTGTAAAAAATATGCGCATTGTATGCAGACGACAATGACCTTTTGTCCGGATTAATACACACACACATACTGCTAGTTGAGATTGAGACTTAAACTAAATGAAAATAGTTTATTGCATAAAGAAAATAAAACAATTTTTGAACTGATTTTATGCTTTCACAGTTTCTATAATCTAAGCAAGCCCGTTAATTTTTTTAACTGACTTAAGTATAGAGCTGCTATTTGATATGTTCAGCAGAATGCCATATATTGTGTCGTGCGTCCACAAACAAGAGAATAATATAAAAACTTGAAACATTGCAGTGTCGTTTCGTTTTCGCTATAGTGTTGATTGGAAAAAGACGATATTATAGTATTGTATTTTTTTTTTCTACCTTTTTTGGATGCACTTAAAGTGAAATCAATACTATAGCCATCCCTGTCTCACCTGATGCTTCATCTTGAGTATGAGAGAGACGGCCTCGTTGTACAGGCTAGTGGGCAGCGGCGGCGGTCCACCAGTGGGCAGCGAGGGGCTGGGCAGGAGCGGTAGCGCCGTGTTACATAACCGCTCGCAGAGGGGACATAGGTATTCCTTTTTCTCTACATCGAAAGCCGCGGGTTGGCGGAGACGGTATGGCCTGAAATAAAAACAAATAATACGGTACATAATAAAAAAATGTATTTATTACCTTAGCAATGAGGCCGCCTTTTGACTCCTGTATGTATTTTCAATTTGTTATCTTGTGTTTTTTTTTTTTTTTTGTTTTTTTTTTTTTTTTTGGTGTCAATAAAGTATTTTGTATTGTATTGTATTTAACTTAACCAAGTTATTTACAAAAAATAAAAATAAACTGTAGCATTTAGTGGTACTTAAGGGGCTTATACATATGCTAAGTGGCGCCGCCAACCTTTAAGAAATAATAACTCCAAAAATAATCAATATTTCTAAAATCTAGAACGGCAAGGATCGAGACGGTGTTCTGTAGGATATATAGAAGCCAACTTTATTTATTCTATAAAGAAAAATTGCGAAAAACGGCCACATTAAGAGTTATTATTTAAAAAAAAAGGCGGTTGTCGGTAAAGTCGGTTTACTGACGATAGTTGAACGTGACAACGATTGTGCCTCTTTGTCGCTCGTACCGCGCTCTTGCTTGCACTTCAAGCCTTAAATGTAACGCCGCATTGCGTCATGTTTTTTCGTGCGTGCAGCCGGCTCCATCGAATTATTATCAAGTCAAAAGGGTGGCAGCCTAGCGGTGCCACTTATCATAATGTAAGCTCCTTAGGCTGCTTTTCCATCAGAGCTGTGCGAGGTAGCTAAGCGGTAAAAAATCCACCAATAGAATCACTAGGTTAGGAAAATGAAGTGATTCTATTGGTGGATTTGTACCTCGCACAGCTCTAGTGGTAAAGCAGCCTTAAGTTAGCGTATCCTCACCGTCTATTCTCCTTATCCAGCACGCTGTCCACGTACTTCCTCCAGCACCTGGCGTGCAGCGCGTGTCCGCAGCTAGACACGTGCGGCTGCGCGCCCAGCCCGGCCGGCAGCCACGCGTGCGACCACGCGGGAGGCACACAAGGCACGCGTGCGCGGTAACGCCGCATTGCGTCATGTTTTTTCGTGCGTGCAGCCGGTTCCATCGAATTATAAGACGTTGTCACGTCAAAAGGGTGGCAGCTTAGCGGCGCCACTTATCATAATGTAAAGCCTGACCAAAGAAATATGACACCTGCTCTGGGGGCGCCACGTGTATATTTTTACGACTATGGCAACAATTTCCCTTATAACATTAGTTCCTCTGAAATTCCGCAATATGGCGAGGTGTCATATTTCTTTGGTCGGGCTTTAAGCTCCTTAAGTTTTCGTATCCTCACCTCCTATTCTCCTTATCCAGCACGCTATCCACGTACTTCCTCCAGCACCTGGCGTGCAGCGCGTGTCCGCAGCTAGACACGTGCGGCTGCGCGCCCAGCCCGGCCGGCAGCCACGCGTGCGACCACGCGGGGGGCACACGCCCGCATCCGCCCACGCGTGCGCGGTAACGCCGCATTGCGTCATGTTTTTTCGTGCGTGCAGCCGGCTCCATCGAATTATAAGACGTTGTCACGTCAAAAGGGTGGCAGCTTAGCGGTGCCACTTATTTACATAATGTAAGCTCCTTAGGCTGCTTTTCCATCAGAGCTGTGCGAGGTAGCTAAGCGGTAAAAAATCCACCAATAGAATCACTAGGCTAGGAAAATGAAGTGATTCTATTGGTGGATTTGTACCTCGCACAGCTCTAGTGGAAAAGCAGCCTTAAGTTAACGTATCCTCACCTCCTATTCTCCTTATCCAGCACGCTATCCACGTACTTCCTCCAGCACCTGGCGTGCAGCGCGTGTCCGCAGCTAGACACGTGCGGCTGCGCGCCCAGCCCGGCCGGCAGCCACGCGTGCGACCACGCGGGGGGCACACGCCCACACCCGCCCACGCGAGCGCGGTTTAATACCGTCGAGTGTTGTAGGAACGCTACCAGTACTAGGGGTTCTGATTTGATTTCTACGCGAGCCTGGAATAGACAAAATTATAGTTTATTGATTGTTTGTAACGTATATTTATTTTTTATTATTTATGCTGCGTATGCCAAACACAAGGCTCACACACAAGCGCGGTTAGCACCGTCGAGTGTTGTAAGAACGCGACTAGTACTAGCGGCTCTGATTTGATTTCTACGCGGGCCTGGAATAGACAGTTAAATTATAGTTCATTGATTGTTTGTAACGTATATTTATTTTTTATTTATGCTGCGTATGCCAGACACAAGGCTCACACACACGCGCGGTTAGCACCGTCGAGTGTTGTAGGAATGCGACTAGCATTAGCGGCTCCGATTTTATTTCTACGCGAGCCTGGAATAGACAATTAAATTATAGTTCATTGATTGTTTGTAACGTATAAGAGCGTCGGTGGCCAAGTGGCTAGGCCCGTTGACTTCCGTTCCGAAGTTCGATGGTTCAAACCCCGGCACGTACCAATGTGTTTTCGATTTTCGAATTCATATGTACGTTTATTCGACGCTCTTACGGTGAAGGAAAACATCGTGAGGAAACCTGCACACACCTGCGAAGAAATTCAAAGGTTGTGTGTGAAGTTGACCAACCCGCACTGGGCTAGCGTGGTCGACTAAGGCCTATTCACCCTGGTATCAGGGTAGGCTCGAGCCCCTCGGTGGGGACATGATATGAGCTGTTAATCAACGTATATTTATTTATTTTTTGTTGCGTATGCCAGACACAAGGCTCACACACGCGCGGTTCAGTACTGTCGAGTGTTGCGCGAACATTACTAGCACTAGCGGCTCCGATTTTATTTCAACGCGAGCCTGTATGAGAGGAAAATAAATTATAGTTATTATTCTTTGTAATGTATATTTACCCTTCAGGCAACAGTGCCCGTACCCGCCGGCGGGGGCGCGGACAAAACCAAAATCAAAATTGATAATCAGAGACGGAGCTCCTCAGGCGTCGTCTCCTCCACGATGTTTTCCCGTATCAACGCGCTAGGTCGAGGTCCGAGGCTCTCTCGAGTTGCCCCTAGACGCGTTGGTACATAACTTTTTTCGGGTAAAAAAAAACGTTCGGCACAGCACAGTCCAACAACACGGTGTTACACAATCGGAACGGGGACTAACGTAGGTTACCTTTTACCGCGGGAAGGTTCTTCATTCCCACGGGAAACCCTGTTAAAGCTAGTCATACTAATATTATAAAGAGGAAAAATTTGTACTTATGTGTGTGTGTGTATGTTTGTAATTAATAAACTCAAAAACTACCTTTTACGTCGGGAAAATGCCTCATTCCCACGGGAAAAACAGTTAACGCGGGCGGAGCCGCGGCGGAAAGCTAGTCATCTGTAATAAAGCCTGACCATGGTCTAAAAAAACAAGGTATAACACTCCGACCACGTGACTGACACAAGCCTACGTAATTTTGCCTGTTCATCCTTGTCGAATGCGTGTAATTGACATGGATGAACAGCGCAAAATGGCGTAGTCTTGTGTCAGTCACGTGGCCTAATTGTTAGACCTTGTTTTCTTAGATCATGAGCTAAGCTAGTAAAACATAATTAATGGTGTAGGTACCTCCTCCTGGCACATGATGCAGACCCTCGCGGGCTCAGGCACCCCCCCTCCCCACACGCCCAGCGCCGCGCCCGAGTACAGCGTGCGTATCTCCTGCTCCTCCTCCGTCACCTGCAAACAAACAAACAAACACTATAGGCATGTTGACTGTATCACTACATAGTCAGGAGCTCTATTTCTCAAACGTTCGTGTCGCTAAGATCGCTCGATTTCTACTGATTTACGCTCGTCTAACTAAAAACGGCATTTTTGGATCGTTCGATTGCAACGAGTGGTCACAAGCACTCGTTGCAGCAAGCGAGTGATAGATCAAACGCCAAGCAATAACGTCTATATTCCAACAATGACGTTCTCGCTCGATTGACATTCGGATCACACACACACAGACACCCCCGACATGAAAGAGACGCCTATACGATCGACACGGGAGTGTGAGCGAGAGCGACAATCCGCAAAGAGTGAGCGACCATAGATTTACGTTCCGTTTTAGTTTCGGAAACTACCGGTTTTTGTTTTATCTGCGTAAAATGAACAAAACACCATATCGAAGACGAGTGACTCAGAAATACGGAAAAACTGCGTCCTTCGACTTGGAAGTCGACTGTGACTTATGTCGCATACGCCTACGCTAAGTCATACGAACGTTTGAGAAATAGAGCTCCAGGTCAGGAACGCCGAGTGCTTCGGGGCCTTGCGGGAGATTTTGTGCATAGGTGACATCGCATCAGGGTGTTCTACGAGTAGCGTTGACCACGGAAGCGCAGTCACATCGATGTCCCATCCCAAAAGGGCGGTACAGGTAATACATTGCCGCTCCTCCCAGTAGGGAGGAGAGAGGGCTGGGACGCAAATAATTTGTAGGGAGCGCATGCGTTTGGGAACACGCTTGCGTAAGTACCCCTGCGCTCCCATACGCTTCTTCCGTATGCCTAACGGCAGGTAGGGCCATGGGAGGAGGATTGTATCACTACATAGTATAAACTGTCCCTATGTCCCTGTATCCCTATGTATGCTTAAATCTTTAACACTACGCAACGGGTTTTGATGCGGTTTACTTCCACCGAAAATTGGTTTGAACGAGATCTAGTAAGTAGTTTTTTTTAATACGTCATAAATCGTAAACCGCAATTTCCCTTTCACTATTACTAAAACATCGATCAAAGTTACAACGAACTACAAGAACTTTTATATTATGTTACTTGTTGATACGGAACCCTTCATGGGCGAGTCCGACTCGCACTTGGCTGCTTTTTTTTTAATAGATAACTTGGTTCAAGAGGAAGGTTTATATGTATAATACATGCATAATATAGTTTAAGGATAACCCACAATAACCATTTTCCCGTGCGGAGCCGGGGCGGGTCGCTAGTTCAAAATAAATGTGACATTCCTTGTGCAAAAAGGTACCTTATGGTCGGTATTGAGTTACGCATATCCCTGTAATCAGCAACTAATAAGCTATTCAAATACAAAAAGGTTATCTTTATAATAAAACCCGCCGTAAGGTACCTTTGCATGTAGAACATCACATTATCTTACTTACACTATGTAGGAAATACAACATATGAAATTACTGTAGTATAACGTATGTAGGGGCGATTTTTGTCAATTTTATTATTTGTTATTATTGTAAAT